>CAUYSK010025346.1:0-40126 GCA_963575035.1 Avahi laniger | reverse complement strand
ATGTGATCTTGGCTGGGCATGGTGGCTCACATCTATAATCCTAGCACTTTGGGAGGCTGAGATGGGAGGATAGCTTGATGCCAGGAGTTTCAGACCAGCCTGGGCAATACATCCAGATCCCTTTTCTACAAAAAATAAATTGAAAAAAAATTACTTTGTGAGGCCGTGGCAGGAATATGCTTGAGGCCAGGAGTTTGAGACCAGCGAAATTCCGTTTCTACAAAAAAATAGAAAACTTAGCCAAACATAGTGGCAGGTGCCTGTAGCCTCAGTTACTCAGGAGGCTGAGGTGGGAGGATTGCTTGAGCCCAGGAGTTTGAGGCTGCAGTGAGCTATGATCACATCACTGCACTCCAGCCTGAGTGATGGAGAGCTTATCTCTGAAAAAAAAATTAGGGGTATAGTTTCAGGCATGGATGGATCAAGTTGCTCAAATAATTTCTTTGGGTTGGAGGGCTCTGCCTCTGGGCTCTGCTTTCTTTTGTATTGGCTTTATTCTCATTCTGAAGCAGGCTGAGTGGGCCTCAGTGGTAGCAAAAATGGGGGTGCTCTCAAGAGTTAAGACTTAGAACCTAGAAATTTATGAAGCACAAAAGAAAGAAAGTATCTTTTTTCCTAATGATTCCAATGGTGGCAGCAGGAAAGGCTCTCATTGGTCAGTTTTAATCCTATTCCCGTCCCTGAACCAACCACTGTATAGGATTGGGGAAGGAATGCTCTGATTGGCCAAGCCTGAGTCATGTGCCCTATTGGGAAGCTGGGAGTTAGGTCCGTTTCATGGAAGCTACGTGAACTGAGAGTGGGGGAAGAGTGGTGTGCCCCCCGGGACACCAGCTGATATTTTCAGAAGAAGGCAGAACTGGAGGGTCCCTCTGGGAGACGATGGGGCCCCTTATGGAGAGGCGGGGGAGGGCACACTTTAAAGGCTGGGGGCTCTGGCATCGCGTGGTGTGGTCTGGGAGTGGCGGCTGGGCCACCGTGTTGAGAGGCGGTCAGGTCATGCTGTCTGAAGACATGAGACGCGAGGGGGCCAGGGCCAGGTTGCAAAGAGGTCTGGACGCTGGCCTCTAGACCAGTGTTTCCAAAATTCTTGTCCCCATGCACCTGGCCACAAGTTATTTCTGCCATATTTACATTTTTTTCTCCATCATTACATTTTCTTCATATTGGTTTACTTGTTTATTTAAATAACGTTATTTTCAAATGAAACACTGCCACCAGCACTAATAAAAAACCCCCAGCATCCTTTATCATAAATAGAAGAGAACTATAAAAGCAAATACAATGAAACCAAAACCGAGTTATTAAATTCTAGCCAGACACCACAGCCTGTGGAAGACTAATCAGAAGAAGAGAGAGAGAACTGAAAAAGGAATCACTGTCTCAGTTTGTCATGCCCACATGCCACCCAAAATCATCTTAGGGACCCAGGGGTATGTGTCCCACTGTGAGCAGGGAAGGGACATGGTCACAAAGATGGCCCTTGTCCTGGAGCAGACAGTGTTGGAGAAAGAGGCTATTGGCATAAACCCAGGCGACACAAATGCGGAGGCTGGTCGGATGCAGTGTCTCGTGCCTGTAATCCTAGCACTCTGGGAGGCCGAGGCAGGAGGATCGCTCAAGGTCAGGAGTTGGAGACCAGCCTGAGCAAGAGTGAGACCCCGTCTCTACCAAAAATAGAAAAATTAGCTGGGCGTGGTGGCTCACACCTGTAGTCCCAGCTACTAGGGAGGCTGAGGCAGGAAGATCACTTGAGCCCAGGAGTTTGAGGTTGCTGTGAGCTAGGCTGACACCATAGTACTCTAGCCCAGGCAACAGAGAGAGACTCTGTCTCCAAAAAAAAAAAAAAAAAACACAGAAAACAAGAAAACAAATAAGGAGGCCAAGTGACCAAGCAGAGCAACTGGAGAGCAGGGTCCCTGGGACATAGTGACAGCACCTGGACCTCTGCAGGGAAGAGGGAGGTGGGCTCCGGGGCCACCCAGCCTCTGGCTTTAGCAACCAAGACCAGGGGGGCGATAAAGAGCTCTTGTATTAATAGGTCCACCGAGTCTGAGATGTGGGAGCATCGCTGTGGACGCCCATTCATTTGTTCAGGAAGTATTTGTTGAGCACCTACTGTGTACCACACACTGTCCTAGGTCCTGGGATACAGCAGTAAACCAAAGAAACAAAACTCTCTGCCCCCAGGGAGTCTAGCATCTAGGAAGGGAGACACGGGCGACCTGACAAGAGGTGAGAAATGAAGGAGTCAGAATCTCCACTGCAAGACACGAGGGGCAGGGCCGTGCTAGCCGGGTACGTGCAATGCCTGGGCGGGAGATGTGGGCGCTGAGATGTGCCCAGCTGCGGCTGGCTGTGTGGGTCTGGGGGACAGGCAAGAGATCCGGGCTGGGGAGAGGGATTTAGAAGACATCATTCATTCACTCGTTCGTTCACTCAAGAAATGTTTACTGAGCCCTCTTCGTGCCAGGCACTGTGCTGGGCGCTGGGCCACACAGTCCCTGCCCCACGGAACTCCACTCCGGGTTTAGTGCAGGCTGTAGTTCACTCCTTGGAAGCAGGGGTGGGGGGAGGAGGGGAGGAGAGGGGCCTGAGATGGGCCCCCAAGGACCCCAGAGTTTTAGGGAGGGCGGAGGAGAAGACCCCAGGAGAGGAGGCTGCACAGGAGCAAGCAGCCAGTGGCAGGAGAACCGAGAGGGGCCGAGTTTCGGGAGCGAAGCAGGAGGCTAGCGCTGCAGAGAGGCAGGGGCTGAAACCGAGACTTCGCTGGCTCCAGTGAAAGCAGTTTCGTGCAGAGTCAGGGGGGCACTGGGGAGTGGGGCACAGGGAGGAAGCGGAGCCCGGAGGAGACGGCTTTGCAGCACCCTGGCTGCGAGGGGAGGAGGGAGCGGGGGAGAGAGAAGTTGGTGGAGGGAAGCTTTGGGTTTGAAGATGGAAGGAACTTGAACAGACGTGCATGAGGACAGGCTGAAAACACGGGGGAGAGACGGCGTTCCGGGGTCCAGAGGGAGAGGAGGACTCGCCCTTGCAGAGAAGGAATGAGCTCACAGCAGCAGCAGCTGCGTCATTTGCGGGGCGCCGCGCACAAGGAAAGGCAGACCTTCTTGGTCAAAAAGTCGAGAATTCGTGCTGGTGACAGGTGGTGCCTGGATTAGGGATAGGCCCAGCTGTGGCCTCCGGCCGCCCAGCAGATACCCCCGAGGCAGGGACGACCGCCACCATGCTGCACCCCAAGATCCCAAGAGGTGAGCAACTGACCTTGCCCCTCCCTGCGCCTGCGCCCAGACGGCTTCTGGTGGAAGGTTTGGCTGAGTAGGGCCTGCTGTGCTGGGGGCAGAGCAGCAAGTGGCTGAGAGCCTGGCCCCAGAAGCAGGCAGGGGGCAGGAGGAGGGACCAGCACGTGTGAGCTGAGACTCCAAGACCTTAGCTCGTGCTCCCGAGTCCCGTTGAACTCCCCTACAAAGCACAAACTCAGAGATAAAATTATTAAGAATTTCAGGATGGGGACTTCAGAGCATCACTTTCAAGGGTGTGGCACAGCCTTGGGACCTGCCCTCCCACATCCACTCAAACAATAGAGGGTGGGCACCGATGGAATTAGGGGATGGGCAGGGACGTGGTGGAATCATCTAGAAGTGGCAACTGAGTCCCAATAGAGTAAGAAGGGGGAGTGGGGAGGAGGCTTGAGGAAAGGAATATTCAGATTCTAAGGTCGGACTCATGAATGCATCTGTGGATTTGTGTCCTGCTGCTGCAACGAATTTCTGCACGTTTTGTGGCTTAATACACAGAAACTTATTATCTTACAATTCTGGAGGTCAGAAGTCTGAAACTGGTCTCACTGAGCTAAAAATCAGGATGTCAGCAGGGCTGCGTTCCTTCTGGGAGCTCCAGTCTCCTCTTTGACTTCTCCGGCTTCCAGCAGTCACCTGCTCCCCTTGGCCACGTCCTCCATCCTCACAGCCAGCAGCGTCACGTCTTCACGTCTCACTCTGACCCTAACCCTCCTGGGTCTCTTTCACTTACAAGGACCCCTGCGATTCTCCTGGGCCCAGATAACCCAGCATGGTCTCTCTCTGCGTCTCACGGTCAGCTGATTAGCAACCTCGATTCCATCGGCAGCTTTAATTCCCCTTTGCCACGTAAAAATAACACATTCGCAGCTTCCAGGAATTAGGACACGAACATTTTGGGAGTTCATTATTCTACCTACTACAATCTTTAAGGCCGCTTTATGGCTACAAAAGAAACTCCACAGTGGTTTAAACAAAAGCATGCTCATGGTTTATTTAAGAATCCAGATGTTGGCTTGATCATGTGATGATATAATTAAGGGCCCAGGCCCTTTTCTTCGTCCCCTCTGCTGTATTTCGAACACCGTCTTTCATCTCCAGGCTTGTCCCCTCATGGTCACAGGATGGCTGCCCAAGTACCAGACATCACATCCACAGCAGAAAGGAAAGTGGCAAGTGGAGAACTGCCAGCTTCCCCTGCGGGTCCATGGCAGAGAAGAATGACAGCCCAGCTATGTGGACCAACTCAAGCTGGCTTTGCCAGCTGGAAATCAGGAAATGCTTGTTCCTAGGTGGGACCCTGCAGACGGCGGTTGTCAGTATATAGGAGCGAGCGGTCAGGGTGGCCAGAATCAGAGGTCGGCGTACGGCTGGGGTGAAAGATTAGTCCGCGGTCAGGATCACGAATAGGTCAATAGCGTGGGTCAGGAATCAGTCTCTGGCTTGAGTCAGAGGTGATTCTGTGGCTGGGGACAGGCGTCGGATTGTGGCCAGAATCAGAAGTCAGTCTGCAGCTGGGTCAGAGGTCCTTCTGTGGTTGGAGCTGGGATCGGTTTAGTCTCTGTCTCTCTGTCTCTCTGTCTCTCTGTCTCACTGCAGCTCTGTCTCTGTCTCATTCTCCTTTTCTGCAAATACCTGTTGGAAGCTCAGCAATTCGAGCGCGTGGGGAGGATAGAAATAGAGTCTGGGCAAGGTCCTTTAAGGCAGGGCAAGGAAGAACGTAAGGGAAGAAGAGGAAAAGACGACAGAAAAGTTGCAGGGACGTACATACGTGTGGTGAGAACGATGCAGGATTTGAAACTGCGAATATGCACACACTCGCTCTGCATGTAGACAGCGCACGGAAGCCACGTGGGCAGACGCAGACAAGCGGGACAATGTTTGTCTTGGACTTCTGTGTTCCATTCTGTCCTTTCTGCAACAAAGTAACGTTAAATTTAGAAAGTCATTATCTCCTTTAATTATGTTTTGTACCCTCGCCTCCCACATCCACAGACTTGTTCAGTCTTAACATAAAATTAAGAATAATGTTAGCAAACACTTTAAGGCGTTAACTGTGGGCAGGCTCTGTCCTAAGGGCCTCAGGTGTAGTAACATATTTAATTCTCATGACATCTCTATGCGGCGGGTACTATCATTATCATCATTACTATTATTCCTTGTTTTCAGATGAGGAAGCAAGCACAGAGAGGTTGCGTACTGGCCCAGCACCACACAGCCGGCCCTTGGAGCGCCCTGAATGTCTCATGCACACCAGGCTCCCCTGCCAGGTGCTAGAGGGGTTGTCGGAGAACTGCGGAGATGAAAGAGAGGTGGGGTCAGAGGGGCGGCGTCTCCTAGGCCAAGTTTTCCGGACCTGGAGCCGCTGGGACGGAGGCGGGCGCTGGGGCCGGGTGGCCACCAGGGGGCAGCAGGGACCAAGGGGCCGACCTCCTCCTCCCGCCCCTTCCACAGGCAGGTGCCCCTGGCTGGTCCATAAGCGTCGTGGAAACGGGTGGGATTTTGACACGACCCCGCCACCGCCATTAGGCCAGTTACCGCACAGGAGCGGCGGGGCGTCGCCTGGCCTTCCCCCATCGTGCCATCCGCTCCTCACCCCCCGGCAGTGCCATGTAGGGTACTTATGAGTCTTGCATCCGCGAGGAAACTGAGGCCCAGAGTGGTCAAGCACCTTGCCCACCGTCACACAGCTCAGCATTGGCAAAGGCAGGATCTAAGGAGGCGAAGTGAGTGCAGAGCCCTCGTTCCTTTGAGTCTCACTGTCCTGAGCTCTAAAATGGAAAAAGAATGTGGGCCGGTGGTACACACAAGGGTGTTAGGAGTCGGGTTCGAATCCCGGCTGCGCGTACTTCACGGGCGCGTCCCACGCGGCGCCGTCGGCCGCTGTGGGGATCCAGTGAGCTCATACCTCCCGTGCGGCGGGAGCAAATATTTGCTGGGTTTTTTTTGTTTTTTAATTAACTTTCGTGGGAAAATATCGTCAGAAAGGTTATTGCAGCGGATGTTAACGGAGATACCGGTCCTCAAAAACATTCATTCCGTGACCGCCCGCACGCCGGCAGGTGCTGGGCGGGGGTGGGGCTTCCGGTGGCTTTTCACTTTCCTCTTTGTACCTTTAGGTTTTCTCTGAATAGAAGGCCTGCACGTGCTCATTTAGTAATCGGAAAAATGCAGTAAGCTCCTTTTTGCTAAAAAAAAATTAAAGCAGACTCACCGCCCTGCCCCCTTCCAATCTTTGCAAAAGCCGGTCTCAGGGAGTACAGTGTTGGGGAGGGGCACCTCGAAATCGACGCCTCTGGAGGCCTCCCGGGGTCTGCCCTGGGGGTCCCAGTCCACTCCCAGCCTTCCCTGGAGCTGCCACCCAGGAGGCCACCTGCTGCCCTCTGCTCCAGCCCCGCCCAGGGCGCTGGGAAACGCCCCCAGCATCTCGCCCCGCCCACAACCCCGCCCACTTCCTGCAGGGCGGGGCGCGGCTGAGTTGCGCCCACGTGATCCACGAGGCCCCCCAGCCCCATCCCCTGTGGTTCTTGGGGTAAACTTCTGGTGCAGTCTGTTTGTCTTTCGTTTTCCATCTTTCCAGATCTTTCCCTCTCCCCTCCACCCCGAGGCAATTGATCAAGGTACATGGAAATAAAGTTTAAGTGTTAATAAATAAATTAAATAAGTGTAAATATTAATTACCTGCAATTAAGTAAGATATAAAAAGCAGTTCCTCAGTTGCACGAGCCACAGTCCAAGTGCAGGTGGTACCTTACTGAACAGAGTGAAACATTCCATCACCGTGAACAGTTCTGCTGGGCAGAGATATTCTAGACATTCATTTGACTGACTGTAGCATCCCTTCCTAGGATTGTTCTTTGAGCCAACCTTCCTTCTCTTTTCTTCTGATTTGCTTCCTACAAATTCAAAAGAAAACTTTGATCCATGCTTACAATCTGAGATTTTTTTGCCTTAACAATTGCTTCCCAGGGAGAAGTTGCTCAATGGGTGGGTGCAGGAGTGAGTCACCAGGACCACTGCCAGGAAGTGCCCAGGAAGGAGTAGGCATGAAAGCCGGAGAGTGCAGGGCACCCAGAGAGGGCACAGGCTAGGGAGCTCCCGTGTCCCCGTGTTAAGAGTAACCAAAGGCAGCTTCTTGATAGCGGAACACGTGGGAGGTTCCCGGAGCTGGCGCACCTGGGGAGAGCACGGGAGCTCCGCGCCCCTTCCCACATACCTCGCCCTGCCCGTCTCTCACCAGTATTCTCTGTGAAATCCTTCATCATCAACGAGGAAACGACAATGATACCCGGTGAAGGCAAGGGAGCCTCCTTCTCCTGGGACCCACTCCGCCCCAGTGAGGGGCCGTTGGATTCTACGGTGCCCTAGAAACAGCTCCAGACTGGCCAGTCACGAGCTGCCGTGTTTGTGGATGGGAATTCCAGGGTGAATGGACAACGTCCTGTACGGAAGGATGCCACTCCGATTAAAGACTGGCTAGGTTATGAAGCGACATGGGAAACTGCTAATGAGCCAATGTTAAGAGAAAAAAAAAAAGCAAACTACGAAAGCACACGCCTAACTCCTCAAGAAAAAAATTAGACATAGAGTTACCATAGGATCTCGCAGTTGGGGTATATACCCAAAAGAATTGAAAGCGGGGACTTCAACAGATATTTGTACACCCACGTTCACGGTGGCATTATGCACAACAGCCAAGAGGTGGAAGGATCCCAAGTGTCCATCAACATATGGATGGATAAGCACCACGCACTGTACGCACACAGTGGAATGTTTCACCTTGAAAGGAAGGAGATTCCGTTGCATGCTACCACCTGGATGACCTTCAAGATATCATGCTGAATCAAATAAGCGTGTCCGAAAAGGACAAATACCGTAGGAATCTGCTTGTTGTCAAATTCACAGAGACAAAAAGTAGAACAGCTGCCAGGGGCTTCCAAGAAAGGGAGAGGAAGAGTTAGTGTCTAATGGGTAAAGAATTTCAATTTTATGACCCGAAAAAATATTTCTGGGGATGGGAGGTGGTGCTATGATTGTATAACAGTGTGAATGTTCTAAATGCCATAAAAATGCCTAAAATGGTAACTGTTAGGTTATATGCATTATACAATTAAAACATTAAAAGATTGAAAGATTTAAAAGAAGATTGACCAAAGGCAGCAGTAGCCATTAGAGACCGTGTCAGGGAGCCTTGGAGGAGGAGGCCCAGAGCAGAGGTCAAGGCTGAGCTTTCTAGATTTCTAAGCTGTTTGTACCTTTTTATTCTTCCTCCTGTGCCCCACGCAGGTTGGAGGAAACCCAAGCGACGATGATGATGATGATGCTGATGGAGACTGAGATCAGCTCAACCCCACGATGCAGATTTCCTCTTTCCTGTTTCGCAAATGAGAAAACTAAGGCACAGGCAAGATAAAAGGGACGCAGAGGACCAGAGCACTCTGGGGCTTTGCACCCCAAAGACCCTTGGGGCTTCCTGACGAATTTGGACACTAGTGCATGCACACCCGGGACCAGATTGTAAGGCGGTTTTTAAAAAGTCCTATGTCATGAAAATTCCAAGGAAGGCCCTGGCAGCCGACCGCTCCCTGCGGTGAATTAGGTCACTCCTGGTGCTGGTCGCTTTGCTCCACGGTGAGAGGGCAGCCAGGAGGACTGGAACCACCTCAGTTGTTGTTGTCACTTCTGCAAGGCGGGCCAGAGTCCCATTGGAGGAGCACTTCCCAGTGGCTCCACTTCCTCTCATTGGCGCCTCGTGGGCGGGTTATGTTTTGGGACTGGGGAGATTGATGCAAGACTGGTTTTCAATGGACCAGCTTTCTCAGTGGGTGGAGCTAACATGCATTTAAGCCAAAATACAAATTCCTCGCTCTGGCCCTTGACACGCACAGACCTTACCTCCCAACACTGTCCCTGGCTCACTTCACTGTAGCTGATCTTTCTGCACTGTGATCATAACAAACTCCTTATGCCTCAGGGCCTTTGCACTTGCTCTGCCTTCTGCCCAGGTTGCTCTTCTCCTAGTGCAACCTGGCTTCATCCAGTCACTGAGGGCTCAGCTCCAATGTCACCTCCTCAGAGATCTCCCGGAGCACTGTTAGCTCCTTCCGGCTCAGATCCCTGTTGGCTTTCTTCATAGCACCCTTCAGTGTTTGCGACTTTTCCTTTGTTTAATGTCTGTTTCTCCTGCTGACAGGAGGGGAGGGGCCTCACTTGTCTCACTCACAGGTGTGTCCTCAGCCCCAGCACAGTGCCTGCCTGGCATACAGCAGGCGCTCAGTAAATACTGGTGGGATTTGGGGCCTCTCTGCTTCCTCTCTCTCTATAGTAAGTGGGAGAAGCAGGAAGAGGGGGCTGGTCTTTCTTTCTGCAGCTTCTCTGAGCCTGGGAGGGCAGATTTAGGTCCCGGTAGGAGGTGGGAGGTGTCTCTGCCTAGCTGACCATTCCAGCGTCCCTAAACCCAGCCGGTTCAGTAACATAAGCCCCAGCGGACAACTCGAGTTTCTTTCTCATAAGATCCTGCGGGGAGAACAATGAGTCTCGCTTCCATTCTATGTGCAAATCGCTTTTCTTCTCTAGAGCTGTTTCCCCATCTGTGAACTGCGTGACGTGGGCAGCTAAACGGATCAATCCGGGCCCAGCACAAAGGAGTATTTCTAACAAACTGCAGGCTACGTGTGAGCTAGTGAGCTCCCCATCACTTCCGGTGCACCACGTAGGATCTCGGAGCAGGAAGGAACCTCAGACAGCCAAGTGTGGGAGTCCAGTGTGGGAGTCGGGGCAGCTACTCAGAGACACAGTGACCAGAGACAGGCGTCAGAGCGCCCTGCCTGCCCATCTGAGCCACCCCATTACTCTGTCTGCCTGGGATGCGGAGCTGGGCTCACCCCCAGAGAGCCTGGGTGAGGGAGACCCCACCTGGATTCAGCTCTGGGCCTGCCACTAAAGCAGCTCTGTGACCTTGGCGAAGTGTAGCAGCCGCTGTCATGTGACCACATCTCTGGGATGTGCCAGTCTCCAATTCTCAGTCCAAGGACTTTTTCCCGGAGCGGCTGGAAATGCTGGGGAATGAACGCTTCTGGAAGCAGCCCCCAGCCAGTACCCCAGCGCCCTGCTCTTTGCAGGGACTGCTCTGGGCGAGCGCTGTGCAGAGCTCCAGAGGGATAAGCGCCAGGTGCCCGCACCAGCGATCGGTTTAACACACCCTGTATCCCCTGGCGCCTTCCCGACCCTCTTCCCCACTCCCCTAGCAGGGTTTCCCGCGATCACCTCCGCAATCAACTGGTGCTTGAATGCTTGTCTCAGGGGACCCAGAGACAGCAAGTTACTTAACTTCTCGTGCCCCGATTGCTCTTGACGGGAGGATCTGATGAGTTCATAAAGCACTCACAACGGTGCCCAGCAGTATGTTTATTTAATAAACAAAAAACGTAGAGATAAAGAACCTTTACACAAAGCTCCACTCCCTCCTGCCCCACCCTCCTCAGCAAACACAGGCACCAGGTGAAAAACGATCTTCTAGACACACACGAACATCCAACCCAAGGTCCCCCACGCCTTCCCCAGCACGCCGCTGGCCCACGCAGGGACGGTGGTGCCCCATGTCCGCCTTCTGGGTGGGCTGGCTCACGGGACACGAACCACTTCCTCATGGTTCCTCTGTGGCTGCCCGCAATGGCGGCCCCTGAGACTGGCCATGAGGAAGCCGGGCTCGCGTATTCGGGGATCCCAGGCACGACGGAAGCCCCAGCCTTAGGCTGTGTGTGGACGCCTGGCTGCAAATCGCCGCTGCTTTGCTAACCGCAATTTTTCATGCCCTCTGTTGCCCCCTCTGAACATCCCTGGACAGCCCAGATTCTGCCTCCAGCACCAAATCAAGGAGGCCGAGTTGAGTGAGTGGGCATCTCTGGGCGAACGGCCACCCTCCCCGAACTTCAATTCCCCAGGGACGCCCACGTCATTCCCTGGATGGCTTAGTTTGTGGGCTCAGCTTCCAGCTCGGTGAGACAGAGGCTGGTGAGGGACGTGGGCAAGGGTGACTTGGTGGACAAGCCATGCCTTGGGCAGGTGGGACACGGACAGGCTGCTGCAGGAGCTGTGGATGGAGCTGCCAACGACTCATTCACAAGTCGAGGTGCCCGGGGACCTCCTGACCCCTGTACGTGCCTGCCGTGGGCACAGCTGCCCAGTGCCCCCCACGCCACAAGGTGTGGCAAGGCCGGGCCAATGCTGGGGGGAAGGGTCCAGTCGCTGTGGCCCCAGGGTCAGGCCACCACACTTTCACACCATGGTTCTTCTACCTGCCAGCCCGGCTGCCTTCCAGGAGGAGGCATTGCCTATGGCTGAAGAAGCCCCGGTCCTCACCTGCAGACCTCAGTGACGAGACGGCACCCGCCTAGGAAACCCCCATGCAGGTGGGCTCTGTGGAGACCAGGTTCACGATTTTGGGGCTCTGGCTTGAGCCCTGAGCATTGCTGGGGGCAGGATGGAGGGACGGTGAGGACTTACCCTCCTCTGAGATGCCCAGGGGTGCCAGGGAGGCCAGAGAGAGGCTGGCCCCGAGGGGAGCCCCACCTGGAGAGGGGCCCGGGGCCTTCTCGGGGCTCACTGGGGGTGAGGACCTGTCCCCACAACAGCAGCCGCAGCAGGGGCTGGCCACAGCCTGGCCCTGGCCGCCCTCCTCCTGGCCGTGACACTGCTTCAGGTGGCCACACAGGTGGCAGGTGAGGGCTGAGTAGACGATGCCGCTGCCCAGGTCGTCACCAAGGGGGTGTGCGGCCTGCTCCACGGGGAGCGGGGCCTTCTGCTCGTCCTCGGCCTCTGTCCCCGGCTCCAGAGCGAGGTGCTCCGGGGAGCTGCTGGGGAGGAGTGTGCTCTGCGGGCTGGGAAGGGGCTCCACGTCCAGTCCGAAGGTGAACAGGGGCATGGGGGCTGGGGCCGGGTCCTCAGGACAGCCAGGAATGAGGTTCGCGAAGGGCCTGTAGCCCCCCTGCCCGCTGCTGGCCCCAAGTCCAGACGTGCCTGGGGACACAGCGCTGCCGGTGAGCAGACTCGAGAAGGCCTTGTACCCAGCCTCTCCCGAGGGGCCCAAGCCCGCCACCCCACCGTCCTGGGCGCTGCCCTGCTCCGCCACACGCGCGAACTCCCGATAGCCACTGCTGACGGCCGGCGCGGGGGCCGTGGCCGCCCCATGCTGGAGGACACTCCGGCGGAGGATCTGCTCCCAGGATTCCGGCTCGGGCGGGAGCCCGGTGGGCTGAGGGGCACGGAGGATCCTGGGCTCCACCTCCCCCGGGTGCTCGGCCAGCTGCGGGTCTGCACCAAGCTCGCTAGGACTCGGGGACTGGCTCAGGGAGCTGCTGAAGCTGCGGTAAGCGGGGTTGTCTGCGACGACGACGGGCATCTCTGCGCAAGCCGGGCTGGCTGCAGGGTTTGGCTCCGGGTGGAAAGGCTGCTCCTTGCCCCGGGAAGATGTCTCCTTGAGCTCTGGCCCTGGGAACTCGGCCCGGGGCTTCTGAGCACTTGTGCTTCCCGCAGGTGGAGGAAGGCACGACTCCCCCAGGCTCTGCTGGCCAAAGCCCCCCTCCCCAGCCCTGATCAGGTCCAGGAACAGGCTCTCTGTCAGCCGGGCCATGATGCCCTCCCTGCCCACCTGGAAGCCACCCCCGCTGCTCTCAGGCGATGTGCAGAAGCTCCCTTTGTCTTCCTCCACTTCTTCCTCCTCGCTGTCCACCTGGGCCTCAAACAACTCCACGCACCGCACCACGTGGATGCTCTCTGGCCAGAGGACTGCCTTGCTGACCTCCACAGGGTGCCACACTGATTTCCCAGGGCCCTGTAAAGGCCCCTTTCTGGCAGCCTTGGGGGAATCCTCCTCCCTTTTCATGCCATTCTCCAGCAAACAGGGCAGGAGCTTGGTAAGACAAGTCTTCCAGTGTCTGCAAAAGCAAACAAATGTTTGGTCAGGGCTCAGTTTTGACACTTGAAAAACTCCTATTGATCCTTCAAAGCCCAGCTTGAAATTGCCCTGTACCGGATGTCTATTGCAGACATGCCTCCTGACTTTATAATCAATAATCTATGCGTCTGTCTTCATTGCTAGACTGGGAACTCTTTGAGGGCAGGGTCTGTGTCTTACTTTGGGATTTCTGGAGCCCAGCACATGGCCTGGCACCAGATTCAAACTCAGTGTATTGAATAAGGAAACGTCTTTATCAGGGATGAAGATACTGAAAAGCAACACCGTACCATAAGCCACAACCGGTTAGAATGGATGTGGGGTCCTAGGGCTGAAGGAGGGTCCCAGAGCCCTCTGCTGTGCCAACGCTAAACCCTTTAGTTACTGGATTGTGGGCGGGTCCAGGAGGCCCCATGGGAGGTGCAAAGGAGGCCAGAGTGGTGTGGGCACCCTGGAGGGTTCTGGGTAGTGGCTGTTTGCCAATGAGCATATAATGAGGTGAATGTTTTAACAGCTGGCACACCTGCCCTGGTCGTTAGCTACACCAGCCTTGCTCAGACCGGGCTGGGCGCTCCCAAGGGAGGTCAGCACGTGTCCAGCCCGCCGGTGCAAGGCAGGGGCTCAGCCAGCAGCCCACCTCCCCACGTCACCCCCTCCTGCCACCCCTCGAAGCCCGACGTCACGGGACAACTGCCAAATGCCAGGGAAGAGAAGGCAGACGTGGCGGGGGCCCATCTCCCCAGTTCCATCACGCAGGCTGTGACCTCAGTTCAGATACGTACGGGCACCTGGCTGGCTCCTGGCCTCGGGACCGCCTCTCCCACGGCGGCATCTGAAATGTAGAGGCAGCCAGTGAGACAGAGCGGGGCGGCCCTCCAGCCCGGCCGGGCGAGCCAGTGCTCAGGAAGCGTTTGCCAGGGACAGGGCACAAGTCCTGTTGGCACCACACAGGTCTGAGGTCCCAATAGGTCACTCTCATCCTCTGAGCCCCAGTTTCCAGGGAACTAATGATACTGTCTTAATATCAACAGTCACTGTGGCCGATGGCAACAACGGCCACCGTGCTCTGCAGCTCCTGCCACCGCTTGGATCTAACCTGGCCATGGGCCTTGCTTTGACCAGCAGAAAGCGGTGGAAGCGACATGGCGCCAGTTCTGGGCCTAGGCCTCAAGAGACCTTGCGACTTCCCACCCTTGAGAACCGGGCGCCCGTGAACAAGCCTGCGCTGGCGCGTGGTGAGGTCAGCAGGCGCGAGGGAGGCCACAGGACTGGCCATCTCAGTCCGGATCTGTCCCACCCAGCCCGGAACCCCCTCCACCCCCACGGCAGGGCCCAGCCCCAACTGCCCACCTGCAGACGCACCAGCTAAATGAACGGTTGTTGTTCTAACCGTTTACGTTTCGGGATGATTTGTTACGTAGTGAACGCTACCTGATACCTAAATGGCACTTAGGACGTGCAGGACTGTCACACACACTCTATACGCATCGTCCCAGTGAATTCAGCATCAGCCCTAACGGGTAAACCCGTTATAACCCACGTGGGAAACTGAGGCTCAGAGAAGTTAAGCGACTGGTTCCAGTCCACGTACAGCTAAGGGTCAGCTGGGATTCAAAGCCAGCACCCTGGACTCCAGAGCCTACTGGAAAGTCCCTGGAGAAGCAAGGACTCTTCTGGACCCCCCTATAGAACCCGGATACTGCTCAGGCAAACCCCACCACTCACCCCCATGGCCACAGCCTGGGGAAGCCAACCCCACCCCACCGCCTTACCAGTGCCTGGATTAGGAAAGAGCTTGGAACACAATTCAGGCCAGTGATAACTGAGGAGGGATTTGCTGATGCTCCAGGGGCAGTTTCCTGCTCTGTTTGTTTTTTTTAGAGACAGGGTCTCACTCTGTCACCCAGGCTAGAGTGCAGTGGTGCCATCATAGCTCATTGCAGCCTCGAATTCCTGGGCTAAGTGACCCTCCTGCCTCAGCCTCCCGAGTAGCTGGGACTACAAGTGCATGCTACCACCACGCCCTGCTAATTTTTGTACTTTTTATAGAGATAGGGTCTGGCTACGTTGCCCAGTCTGATCTTGAACTCCTGGCCTCAAGTGAGCTTCCCATCTCAGCCTCCCAAAGTGCCGGGATTACAGGTGTGAGCCAGTTTCCTGCTCTCAAGAGGAAGACACAGAAAGCCTGTCCCCTCTCCCTCTCCTGGCCCCCTGCCCTGCTACACACACCTCCCCAGGGATCATCTCCCCTGAGGGGAGGGAAAAAGCCCAGAGACCAGCCCAAGAGGCCCCCATCCCTGGCTGAAAGGATGGCTGCGGAAGTCAGGCAGGGGGAGGGCAAGCCTCTGGGCTCCTAACGGCTGCGCTAAGCTGCTGAATCAACCTACCCTGAACCTTCCTGCCTGACCATTTGCTGTTCCGGAAGCCAATGGATGCCCTCGACATCCCGGATGTCTGAACCACATTCCTTGCTACGCGCAGTGCACAGCGTCCCAGCCCGCACGCCCTCCTACCTGCGCATCCTGGATGATGATCGCCATGAGCGGGCTGTGCGCCGGGTTGGGAATCTGGTCCCACCATTCCTTCTTAATCCTGGGAAACAAAAGGCAAAGGTGTTGGTCTCCAAAGTATCGACAGGTTAATGCTCGTCCTGTAAAAACTGTCACCGTCGTTAGGACTGATTAGGCGTCAGAGACCATGCCGAGCTTTGGATGTCAGACCACTGAATCCTCACCCTAACCTGGTGAAATGGATTCCATCGCTAACCCCATTCTATAGATGAGGAGACTGAGGCCCAAAGAAGTGAAGTGACAGCTGGCAGGTGGCAGAGCCAGGTTCGCACTCCAGCATTCTGCTACCCAGAGGGAGGTCTCCAGAGGGAGGTACCCAGATGAGGCCACCTCTGTCCCCGGTGGGAAGGAGGCTCCAGGGGATGAGAGAGACTCAAACTGCAGGAATGAAGTTCTGGGTCCCCCTGACAATTCCCTCTCTGCAGCAGCTGAGGACAAACTCCCAGGGACAGGCCTAGGATGGTCTGAGAATCCGGGGACCCACAGAGAAAACAGACTCCTGTCTTCCTGGGTCCCCCGGAGCCACAGCGCACCATCGCGGGGAGGGAAGGTCCCAGACTGCCGCCGGGTTAGCCTCCACCCGCTTTTCTAGTCAATACGTATTTATTGAGCACCTACTGTGTTCCACTCACTGTGCCGGGCCCTGGGGCCATAGCAGCGAACACGACAAAGATCCCTGCCATTGTGGAGCCAACCCTTGAGACGGGGCAGACGGATGACAGACAGACACAGAAATGACTGCAGGACGTCACTCTGTGTGGCAGTAAGTGCCATGATAACGATGAAGGGGTAGAGAGGGAAGGGGGTGTGACCAGGGGAGGCCTCCTCCGCCCCCACCCCGACCCTTTACACTGATGACGCGCGTTCTCACGGCCACTTTCAACCAGCAAAGGAGAGTCCGGGGCTCAGCGGTTTCAGCAACTTGTCACTCACCAGCTGCCAAGCACCAAGGCCAGGATTCAAACCCAGGCCTCCTGACTCCACCGGGGCAACTGTCTTGAATTCCTCTGGCTCCTGCCACTGGCCCCAAGTGCCTGAACCACACCCCAGGCACGTGGGGTGACAAGGGGACATGGTACAAGTCCATCTCCCTTGGGCCAAAGGAGGGCCCTTCCCACAACTCCTCCGCCGGCCAGGGCCCAGCTCAAACTCCCCTCCCTCCGGGAGGCCTGCCCTGGCCTCCCTCCAAAGAGTCTCCCGGAACATCTCTCCTCCCCTTCGCCCTGGTCTCTGTCCTTGGAGCATGGGTCACTGTGGAAAACCATCTGTTAGCAGTTGACGTGGCATGTTCTGTTTCCCCACGAGGATGCTGGTTTTAGGAACACAGAGTCCTTGCCAGTCTTGTTCACAGCCCTACTGTCAAGGCTTGATTTGTAGTAGCTGCTCAATAAACATGTGCTATTGAATGAAAGGCCCACCAGTGGGCAGATCAGAGGGGAACTCCCTCCCACCCCCATCCCAGAGGGGCTGGCTCGGTGGCCGCAAAGCCCAGGACTCACTTGATGATGCTGAAGTAGCAGGACAGGCAGACGACCAGGATGACGACGCAGGAGATGCTGACGCCGAGCGGGAGGCGCTGCTGAAAGGGCTCCGGGTACGCTGGAAGCGTGAGCAGACGCCGTGAGCCGGAGCCCCTTCGCAGAGCTGGAGACGCGGGGTCTGGCCCCTCCCCGAGACCGTCGGGATCTGGCACGGACGCCCCTCCTGCTCCACCTCCCCCACGCTCCCTCCCGCACACCGAGGCCTCACTGTCCCCTGCTCCTCCATACTCGGTGCCACCTCAAGATCCTGAACGTGCTGCTCTCTCTTTCTAGAAGCATTTCCCAGCCTCCCTTGCAGCTCAGTTTCGTCATCAGAATTTGAGAGGAGGAAGTGATGCGAGTCACTTCCGGGTCTCCTGCTATCAAGAAGCAGGTGTGGCCTGCGCAACCCCACACCCCTCCTGCGGCTGGACGCGCACCCTGGCAGGGCCCCAGAGCGTGGATTCTTAACGTGGGGTCCGCCGACCTCCAACGTGGCTGCAGATACAATTCTGGGGTCTGGGGACTTGGAAGGGAAAGAAATGACATCCTTATTGTCCCCTCTGACACCTAGCATCTCCTTGCACTGAGAGTGGAGGGGGCAAACCACATCAGCGGTTCTGAGCAGCATGAGTGGTCCCGTCCCCAACAAAGATCACAGGTATCATCACATCCCACGACAGCTGCGGTATCACAAAATACCATCCACGTTCACGCTCATTCACTTTGAAATCACAGTGTTGACAGGCGCTACCACTAGATCTTGTTATTATTTGTTAATAAAGAAGCGCACGTATTCCTAGATAAAAAATGTATTTAAAATATTTTTATAACTACATTGCAACATAATTAGTTTCCTCTGTATTCCCATGCGTCTTACTTTATGACGGACAGAGCTCCGCTCTCCCAATTTCTGCAGGGAAGAAAACCACCCACAAACCGGCAACGTTGCCGCTCGACTACTACATGAGCGAGAAATATATTCCCGGAGTGTTAAGCCGTGGAAATTGGGGAACTACCTGTTACTCTGGCGTAGCCTATCCCCCCCGACCGATACACCGTGTCAGTTAGTACCTGCTGTTTGCACTTAGAGGCACCGCGATACGAAAAACCCGGAGACTCGGTCGGGGGAGGTGTCCGGCCACAGAGGGAAACTGGGAGGCAGCGACACCGTTCGGGACGCCCTGCACTCACCGTTAAGCCACGGGGCGCTGGGGCTCCACTCACTCCAGGTGCCGTTGTAGCTCTGGGCCCAGGCCCTCACCCGCGCCCTGTAGGACACCCCGGATTTTAGGGTGCTGGCTGCAATGCGGAGGATGGGTTCCTTGTAGGTCACATTGTAGACGCTGAACTGGTAGAGAGAAGGGAGACGTTAGTGCCCCAGCTGGCGGGCAGCCGATCCCAGCTGTCCCCAGCTGAGCCTGCCATGTTTAAGAGCCACCAGCCGGGATGCTGGGTGGTCCCCCCACTCAGGAACATGGGACGTTCCCCGGCATGAGACGGGTCAGGCAGTGGCTCCTACACTAATTAGCCGTATTACGTGACTCAGGCAAGTCAATTACCCTTTCTTTCTTTTTTTTTAACTTTTTAAAAAAAATATTATTTCAAAATATTATGAGGGTACAAATGTTTTTGGTTACATGGATTGCTTTCGTTACGCTTGAGTCAGCGTTATAAGTGTGCCCATCACCCAGATAGCGTTCGCTGTACCCGTTAGGTAGGTTTTTGCCCATCCCCTCCTCCCCCCTCCCCCTTCCCTTGATTTCCACTGAGTTTTACTTCCCCCTGTGCACGTGTGTAACCTTCCTGAGTTTTAGTTTCCTCATCTGTAAAATAAGAGCAAGAGACCCGATTACCACATTCTAGCGGTGTGGTCTTGTTTTGTTTTGTTTTGTTAGAGACGGAGTCTCGCTATGCTGCCCAGGCTGGATTCAAACTCCTGGGCTCAAGCAATCCTCCTACCTCAGCCTCCCAAGTAGCAGGGATTACACGCTTGTGCCACCACCTCAGCCTCCCAAGTAGCAGGGATTACAGGCTTGTGCCACACATCAGCCTCCCAAGTAGCTGGGATTACAAGCTTGTGCCACCACACCCGGCACCAACTGGCTGTGTGATCTTAAGTAAATGATATAACCTCTCTGGACCCCAGTGTTCTCGTCTGCAAACTGGGGGTAATAAAGTGCCTACACGCAGGGGGCAGTGAGGCTTAAATGGGTTAATACAAGTAAGCACTCAGAAGAGGCCTGACACACAGGAAGCACAGGGTGATCTTTCGGAAGCACCAATAGGGTCAATGCCTCCCTGTCTATCCTTCATGGGCTCCCACACATCTCCACGGCCAAGCCCAGGGTGGCCTGAAACCAGCAGGAAGAAGCTGAGGCTCTCAGCCCAGCAGCCCGCAAGGAGCTGAATGCCACCAGTATCCGTGAGCTTGGACGCGATCCTTCTCCACTTGAGCCTCGGATGAAACCGCAGCCCGGGCCCACACCTTGAGTATAGTCTGCGAGACTCGGAAACAAGAGGACCCGGCTACGCTGTGCCGGACGCCTGATCCGCAGAAACTGTGAGATACCAAATGAGCGTTGTTTAAAGCCGTGAAGTTGGCGGTGATGTTATTATGCGGCAACAGAAAACTAAGACCGTGACGAATGAACACACACACACACACACACACACACACACACACACACACACGCCTGGACAGACGTGGGCTCTCTCTGGAAGGACGCGCAGCCCTCCACCCTCTGCCTGCTCTAACCTTGCCGTCCTTCCCCTCCCGGCAAGAGGCAGGCAACAGCGGTCACCCTCCGGGAAGAGGAACTGGAGGTTGGGGTTGGGAGAGAAACATATTTCTATTTGAATTTTTACTTCACATACATGAATATTACTTTTACCAAAAAAAAAAAAAAAAACGCTTAAAAAATGAAAATAAAACGAAAGCTGTGTGCGTGACAGATTCTGGCGGAAAGTGAGCGGCCTGAGTTCTCCGCCTGTAACTCTTCTCCCCGTGAGACGCAGCCCCTTGGCGGCTCCCTCTCCTCCTCCCCGGGCCCCTGCAGTTTCTCCCCAGCTCCTGGCAGCCCCCTTTCTGCTTTCGGGTTGGGAGAGCGTTTGTGGAAATGGTTTGGTGGTTTTTCACAACAAAGAGGCGAAGCCCCAGCAGGTGGCAGAGAAGCTGGGGGGGCCGGGAGCTTCCCCCTGCAGTGCAGCTGGGGGTGGGGGTGAGCTGGGGGCAGATGGGGAAGGGACAGAACACTCTCGTGCCCTTTCGTCTTTCTCAACATGAGTAAACAAGAAGCAACAGCTGCCTGGATATTCCCAAAGGAAGCTTACACCCTGCAGAGGAGCTGGGGACTGGGAAATGTTTTACTAGGGAACAAAAGAGAAATCAGAGCTGCTGAGGAACTACTTGCGGTTGGTCTGTGTTTTAATGAGGTCAGATGATTGGGACACCCTCTGTGAGAGAAATATCTCCTGCAGGAAAAACAGCAGGGGCTCTGGAGTTCAAATCCTGGGTTCAAATCCCAGCTCCGTGACTTCCAGTGACCCTGGGCAAGTCACTTCATTCAAGCCTGTTTCCTCATCTCTGAAATGGAGAGAACAAATGCTCCTTCCCACCTGCAGAGCTTTCACGGCTGGTGACAATATGTGTTGTGCCTGGCACACAGTAGGCATACAAGAAAAGGCAACCGTTATTAAAATGAGCATGGCATTCATGGCTCTAAACAGACTTGTGGCCTCAACTTTCCGCTTTTTCACAGAACACTTTCCCACATCCCTATAACCCTCAAATATGCCATGAATTTTCAAGCTCCAAACCTTTTCTCACGTAGTCCCCTCCACCTAGCCTACTTTCACCTTCCTTCCCTATCTGGAAAACTCCTATGGAGCCGTCAATGCCCAGGCCAAAACTCCCCATCCATTACGGAGCCTTGCCTAGAAATCATCCAGTAGAATGAGTAGCTCCACTAGCAAAATTCTACAGCAAGTTTCTAATCTCTCTTCTTAGAATTTATCCTACTCTGTCTGAGCCACAGCTGGGGTCTGAGTATGGCAGCAGACACAGCTGGACACTGGCCCAGCATCTATGCCACTAGGTTTACGTACCCCCTGCTCCGGACAGGTAAACCTATCCAGGGCTCCAGGGTTAATCCTCAGGGCTCTAAGCCGATCATGGCAATCCCACCCCCTGGCCTGCGATTGGTTAGAGGGGAACATGTGACCAGCTCTGGTCCGTGAATAAATTCTTTAGACCCAGCTCCGTCCTGGGGAAGGGAGAGAGGGTGTGGGGTGTCTCAGGAGCTCCTGCCCCCACCACCAGGAGAAGCTGGGCTTCATCCTTCTGCCTCAGACCTGGTATCCTGAGGCCTGGTGAAGCCGTGAGCACTAAATGCCCACTGAGCCATGGCCCAGGCACACTGACCAACTCAATCCCATGGCTGGCATCTGGAACCAAGTCCCAAACCCAGTGGGCATTTCAACCGGCCTGGTCCCTGTCACCCCTTCCCCAGAGTTTCCCTTGGGGAGCCACTCCTACCTTATTTTCAGTCCATCTGGTTTGGGTGGTGCTCACCGCAACTACACCTCCAGAGGTGGGCATGTGACTCACCCCTGGCCAATCAGAGCATTCCTCTGGCACCCTCTCGCCTCCCACAGCCAGTGACTGGCTCAAAGACTGGCACAGGGTTCAAGCCAGGCTAACTAAGCATCAGCCCCAGGACTTTTATTGAAACTATCAGGAAAAAAACCCTTTTCCTATTATTATGGCTTTGAGATGTAGGCATGGAGCTACTAGTGGCCATATTTGCCACTACATGAGGGAAGATTCCCGGAACCTAGATCCAGCCATGCCTGAAGGCAGCTCTAGAAATAAGTAAATCAGTAACATTTCTTTGGACTCCATAGACAGCATCCTTCTCTCTCCTCCAGCCCATTCCCAGGACTCTCCACAGGCTTTGCACAGGCCCAGGACATGGGAAAGAGATTCACTGCAGGAACCAGACCTGCCCCATTGCGTAGCATCTGTGCACACCCCGTCACCACCACCACCACTGCTCTCTGAGCCTCTGCTGTGCGCCCAGCTGCCCCAACCCTGCGCCTTCCCCACAAGCCGGCCCAGTGCCGAGGGGAAAACCAGGCCTGTGAGACGCGAGTCAGCACCGAACCGCCTCCCCGGCTTTGCCAGGAAGAGAGGAAGCAGCGACAGAAGCCAGCACGGGAGCTTACGGCGGCTGGTCAGAGCCAGCCTGGGCCCGGGACACAAGGCAGGGCACGGAGCAGGCCCTCACAGACCTGAAGGGACGAACTGTAGACCAGGCGGGGACAGCAAGGCAGACGGGGTCTCCGAGGCCTGGGCACTACTCAGGAGAAAAGGACGATGACGTCTGGGACACACGTGTGCCCAACAGGGGAGCTCGTCTGTGTCACACACTTTGTGCTCTCATAGCCCTATGGGGTGGCTGCTCTTGTCACCCCCATGTTACAGATGAGGAAACCGAGGCATAAAGAGGTTATGTGACATGCCCAAGATCACACGGCTGGCAAGTGGCAGAGCAGACACTGGAACCCAGCTCTGTGGGACATGGGGGCCCACGGTGTCCAAAGGTTGTCCCCGCAATGGGAATGTGGGGAAGGTGGATTTGGGGGGTGGGGAACGCAGTGGCAGGAGATGCTCCCCACAACCCGTAGCTAAACAGAGGGTGCCAAGCCATCCCTGTGTACGGCCGCGCTGTTATTTACTTGGTAGTTTCCCGTAAATCAACCCTCCCTTTTAAAAGACATTAACACGTATTTAGCAAAGCACCCACTGCCACTACTGTGAGTGGAAAACCAGGATCGCCTGCCACGAGGACCACCCGGCCACGGCGCTAAACTGGCTGATCTGGTTTTGTCGGGGAAGGTTCTAGGCCCGCGGCCTCCTCTCTCTTCAGCAGGAATTAGTAACCGAGTCAGCTCCCGACACGTCCCCCTGACCCGCCGGCGGGGAGGGGAAACTCACGAGGGTTGCGGGCTTGCTCTGGGACGTGGCTTATTCGATTGTGCTGTCACTGTGCCGCCTACGATCGCATGTGTCCCCCTCAGTGGGAAACACAGACGTGGCCCAGAGCCCTTCCTTGACACAGGGGAAGCAGTGTGCAGAGGCAAGTCCCTTCCCTGCGCACTGGGAGTGGGGCGGGGCCCGGTGAGAAGGGTCTCCAGCTACTGAGGTTTGTGCTCCGCAGCCCGAGTCTCTGCCTCCCCTCCCCCTTCCAAGAGGTCAGGGAGAAACCCCGAAGGGTGCACACTCACATCCGCTGGGTCGTCTTCACTCGAAATGTTGACCATGTAGATGAGATCCTCGTTCAGGAAAGCGCTGGGAGGGTACGGGTTGTTCCACGTCAGCACCAGCGTGTCGGAGATGTTGGTACGAACCGTGAGGTTTCCTGGGGCCCTGGGTTTCACTGCGGGAGAATCGGAGTCTGCGTGAGGGGCTGGCCCAGCCCCAGCCTGCAGACACAGCCGTCTAGGTTTCAGAGGCCAACACCTCTGCACAACACTTACGGGGTGCCACACAGATTTAGGGCTGTAACGGAGAAGTGCGGTCAGCACACCGATGACAATGTCGCCAAGATGCTACGCAGTGCTTTAGTGACTGTTAACCACCTTTCTACAGCGGAGGCAAATCGCACCAGCCAAAGTAACCCAGACTGCAGCTTTTTCACTTCCGTCCTTCACGCTTTTGGCCACATCTGTGTACTGCACTATTGTTTATTGAAGTATTTTTCTTTATTTTGATTCACTTGTTTTAAAATTTGGTTTCTTTGCAAGCAATCACATCCATGAGATCACAGGTTTATACACCTGTGATGCATATTAAATTATGCATTAAAATATACAAATGCAAAAATTATTTTTAAAGTTCATTCATGGGCCGATTTAAATAACCTCCCGGCCACCAGCAGTGTGAGCAGGGGAGGGTGGTGAAAAACACCGGCTCTGCAGGGACCTGGCCTTGAGAACTGCCTCCGCTGCCCTGCGGGCTACTTGCCTTCTCAGAACTGCAGTTTATTCAGCTGCAAAATGGGGATGATATCTCTCTTCCGGAAACTGAGGGTCAGAGAGGTAGTGACTTGCCCAAGGTCACATAGCAATGAGTGGTGTTTTAAACTCCTGTCACTACGCCCCAGGCAAGCTTCTAGGGAGTTCCCGCAGGCACTGTGGGTGCCCGGATGAGGTCAGCCTTCCACGGTCAAGACCATCGGAAGAAGAAGCAGCCGCCAAGTCAACAAAAGGTGGAAGGACTGTTACCGGTTCAGTTTCTGACCTTCAGCAAACGCGCCTTCCATCGAGTATGTCTCATCTCAACACGCCTCCCTGGGCACTTACATGCGGGAGGCTAAAGCAGCTCAGGGAAAGGCGGCTCGACATGTTACCGAGCCCAGCCCCATCTGGAAGATGGGAGGAGCGAGGCCCGGAAAGGGGCAGGAGACCCATGGGTTCTGGGAAAATGCAGCAGTTCCTCCTGCTACTTGGACCTGCCTGCCCTGCCCCCGAGGCGAGCACTGCACCCCCACCCCCACGCCCCCTGACCGTGCTCGCTGGGCTTGAAGGAGCCAGTCCACAGCAGCCGCTGCCCAGCCCACAGGTCCAGCCTGTAGGTGTCCGCTCCAACCACGTTGTCCGTGAGCATGTTGCACACGCAGCCCGCGCCGTCGCTGTTCTCAGGGACGCACGTCTGGGTTCTGCAGACACAGGAGCTGGGTGAGGCTGGCTGTGACCCACAGCTGTGCCAGGACATGCCTCAAGGAACCGCACGCTCTTCCAGCTTCCTGGTCACCTTGACCTGAGGACACATCTGGGGGCTTGAGAGTGGCCGGGGTGCGGTGGGGACAGCGGACTAAGGTTGTCTTGCCGGCCACAGCCCCTCAGCACGCCCACCACAAACTCTCCTCACGCGCCCCTAGCTGCAGACCCTGGTCTTGGGACTTAGCGCGTCCCTAAAAGCCCGCAGTGGCACCGATTAATTTATAATGACGCTGCACGTGCCCATATTCTCGACGTGGCAAGGTGTGTGCCGGTGCACAACGGGCTGAGGCATGCCTTGGCATGCCGCCCACGCATGGACCCCGTGCGCCCGCAGCGTAATCCCAATGTGCCACCTCCAACAGCCAACTCATATCTCACACAAACTTTTTCTGTAAAAGGCCAAATAGTAAATATTTTAGGCTTTGCGGGCCATACAGTTTCTGTTGCAACTGCTCAACTTTGCTGATGTAAATATGTAAATAGGTAAATGAATGCACATGGCTGTGTTCCAATAAAACTTTATTTACAAAAACAGGTAGCGGGCCAGATTTGGCCCATGGGTCATAGTTTACCAATCCCTGGACTAAGCCAACGAACTCAATAAAGCACAGCCCATCTGCCTTTGCGTAACTGTGGAATACCTCTTCCATCAGTGTGCCCTTTGTGGTGGCGTGCCACACAGCCCCAGCACGCCCCGTAACTGCGTGCCCTGTGTACCCAACCACGTCATGAGCACCACGGTAACAGAACACCCTGGGAACCATGGAATAGCCCAGCGAACCACCTGACACCAATCCCACGTCCCGGGGTCCATGCACCATCACAATGAACTCCACTGCAACGCTGTAGCCCGATCAGTGGTTAGTACGGTGGTTCTCCAAGTGTGCTCCAGGGCTCCACCAGCTCAAACTAGTTTCATAATAAGCATGTGGTGGAATCTTCCAGAGGCTTCATGACGTGACGACGTCATTGCTCTGAAGACTCCTTGAATATGGGCTTGCAGGTTGTGATTTAAGATTTCTCACCTTTAAGTTCTAATTACGTAAATATCAAAGAAGGTAAGTTACCTGGACAAAAGCTTTTTGGGTCCTCAATAACTTTTAAGAGTGCAAAGGGTTCTGAGACCAAAAGTGTGAGAATTGCTGGTCTAGTCCAATATTCTAGCCACATCCACATGCCCACCTCCCTAAGCTGTGACCTCACCTCTAACATGGTACCCAGTTGGCACCAGGCACGCCAATGCCCAGCCCTGGCCAACTCCTGGGCGAGCCCCTTGGACACAACCTCCCCAAGGCCCCAGCTGCCGCGCAAGCTTACTGGGGAGTCAGAAACTCCAGCTGGTAGGACAGGCGGAGCTCAGCGCTGCAGTTGATGGGGCCGTCCATCGTCCACTCGCAGGTGGAGACGCTGAGGTAGTCGGAGAGGCAGGTGGGCTGGAGCAGGACTTCCACACTCCCTGGGGAGACACAGGGGCGCTCTGAGCAGTCGGGAGCCCAACACGGGACTCGTGCCGCCGAGGCGGGTGGGAAACTGCCCCAAACAGGACCAAGGAGACCAGCACAAAACAACAGAACCACAGTCCCAGGCAAAGTCACATGCCAGTTCCCTCAGAGCTGGGGCCGGGACCAGGGCGGCAGGGTGATTCCTGAGGCCAAAGGAACGCCTCTGGGTGCAGGGTCTGTTAGGGGCGAATGAACTTTGTGCATCTCTGTCTTACACGAGCTTGGCTACTTGCCCTTGGCCAAACCAAAGGACGCAAATGCAGCCCTGTAAGGGGCACCTCTCCGCCGCTGCAAGCATCTGCCCTAGAGCTGGCGGCGCTGGTGCCCACGCCCTGCCCCTCGGTGCTCGGATGCTGCCGCCACGGTCTTCACCACCCAGGAGCCCTCGTTCTCGGGCCTCCGGTCGGCTTTGGCCAATGGGAGACAGGAGATGGATGGGCGGCGGAGATGCCAGGAGTCCTTCTTTCAGCCGCCTCCCAGCTGGGGGGTGCCACGGGACTCGAAGCGTGCACACTGAGCGCCGGACCGCCTGGCCCTGCCCCTCAGGCTTTCCGGCTCCCCGCTCAGCGGCAGGCCCGGCCGCCCTCAGTTTGCATTTGATCCATCTCAATAAGCACACTGGTAAGGAGTGGCCTGAGATGTCAAATAAATGCTCCAAGTTCGTCTCATGCTCCAGAGTAACTCCCGATTCCCGCCCCTCCCCCAACGCCTGCTCCTCCCGCGGTCGCCTGCGCATCCGTCCCTGTGGCTCAGGGCAGGGCTTTCAGAGCCATCGTCATGCCTCTCTCTCTCACCACAATCCCAATCTGCCCTCAAATCTGCCTTCCAGAAGGATCCAGAAGCCTCTCACATCCGCTGACCCAGGGCAGGCCCCTTTTTAACATAACAGATCACGTTGCTCCTCTGCTCAAACCCTGCAAGGTCCTTTTTGATTTGGCTGCTCTGCCACTTCCCTGTCCTCCCTCCTCTTCCTCGCCCGCTCGGGGGGGGGGGGCCTCTGCCAAGAACGCACCTCCCCCCACCCCCTCCCGCATATCTGCACGGTGCCCTCACCCCGGGCTGGCTCGGTGGGCACTGCAGCGCCTTCCCTGACCACCGTATTTTAACTTGCAATCCCTCCACCCCACCAGCTTCCCCAAGCCCCCCTTCCTCTGTTCTGAGTTCTTTTCCCGTCACCCTCTAACAATCTTTAGTGTTTATATAATCAGACCATTTGTCACCGGCTGTCCCCCCCCTACAATGTAATCTCTGCAAGGCCAGGAACTTAGCTTTGTTCACTGACGTAGCCCAGGACCCCGGCATGTAATCAACAGTCAACACATGAATGATGGAGAGGTGGTGACTTACCGGAGCCTGTCACCTGCGCCAGGATCAGGCAGCTCACAGGGAACAGGAGCCCAGAGCAAAGCCGCCCCATTGGGAGATGCAAAGGCACCTGCAGAGAGAACGTGAGCAGGTTAGTGTTGACCTGTGGTTCCGCAGGGCTCGCCTCACTCAATCCGCCACCCTCCCACGCCCTGGCCATCGGAGTCTCTGCTGACAGTGGGTCCTCCGGGGCCACCGAGCTCCCTCCAGGACCACGAAACACCATCCAGATCCACAAAGCCCAGAGCTGAGCATGGACTCCCTGTCCCAAGAGACACTCAAATGCTCTTTCTTGGAGAACCATCTCCACGCATTTCTCTGATGATTTCCCTAAGCTTAAATACCTGCTCGGTCACTTACTAGATGTGGACCTTGAGAGAGCTGTGCTTCTGTGCCTCAGTTTCCTAATCTGTAAAGTGGGGCTAACAATGGCCCCATCTCCTTGCGGTGTTGCAGGCATCAAGCGAGCTAACACGTGCAGAGCCCTTAAACAGTGGCCAGAACACAACAAATCCTCAAGTCAGGTTACCAGTATTCTAGTCTCTGCAGCCTGCTGTAGCAGGAACACTTGAGACTGGGTCATTTATAAAGAAGAGAAATTTATTGCTCAGAGTTCAGGGGCCTGGGATGTCCCAGGTCAGGGCACCAGCAGACTCGGTGTCTGGTGAGGGCCTGTCCCTCATAGATGACACCCTGTTGCTGCGTCCTCGCATGTCGGAGGGGCAAACACGCTCCCTTGAGTAAAACCCTCACGACCAACACTTCCCGAAAGGCCCCACCTCTTAATATAACCACGCTGGGGATGAAGTTTCAACACATGAGTCTGGGGGAACACGTTCAGACCACAGCACCAAGTATTACGATTGAAGAATTTTTTCAGCAGAGAATCTCACGGAATCAACAAGTGTGCACCGTTTTCCCCAGCACTCCTGGCTCATGACAGCAAATTCCCTAAAAAGCAGCGCTAGGTTATAGTTCCTGCAGCTTCCAGCACCGGTCCCTTGCTCCCCGCTTGGGTCTCTGTCTTGGAGTCTCATTCTGAAAAAGCGGCTTCCAGGCCTCGTTCTGCTATGGTAGCTATGCGCCGTTCAGAGAGTTTACCTTGCGGAGCTCTGGCTTCTGTTTCTTTGATACGGGAATGACGAGTTAAGTGCATTTTTGACTTATGAGATCACCGTCTTACGACGGGTTTATCGAAACATAACCCCGTCGTTAAGCTGAGGATCGTGTGTGTACGAGACACGTATACACACACACGTGTTTCCATAATCGGTAAACCACCCCCCAAGACTGATGCGTATCGGAAGAACGAGGACATTCTCTGCATAGCCACAATACAGCCACCGAAATCGGGAAGTCAACCTCCACGCGTCACTGCCGTCTAATCCACGGACCCGATGTATGTTTCACAACCGCCTCAACAACGCCCCGTCCAAGTCGAGGATCCGATCCAGCGTCCTTCGCAGCATTTGGTCCCGGGGCGTCCTGGCACCCAGGTCCTGGCTGCTAAACACTGTTCTGCTCTGAAAGGAGCTGGAGCCGCTCAGAGAAATGGCTGGTTCCAGGAGACAGGACGAGCCTGGAATTCCTGTGCCGGAACGAAAGCGCTCAAAGGATGATGGGGACGCGACGAAACAGACGCAGGGCCGGCGAACTGGTCAGAGTGGACACGATGTGAGCACCGAAATACGTATTACATAAACAAGTAACCCAATTGCGAGCCTCGGAGTTGAAGTCCAGAAACCTGTGGAGAAGCGACGCACGCATGGGAGAGAAGGGTGAGCTCGACTCCACTGCAGCGCCTGAAAGCATCTCCCCGAAAAACTGCAGTGGGTTATTTATTAATTAATCAGTCAAAACACATATTCATTAACCGTGCAACCCAGAAACCTGGCAGGCACCACCTCGACCCAGTGATCCGAGCCGACCCCCCGGAATGACCCAGAGGGATGTCGTGCGCTCTCTGCAGCAGCGCCCCGAGGAGAGCACGGCGCCACTTCTGCGACGTCCCTGCCACAGACGCGTGAGTCATGGGGAACCATCAAACTAAACTGAGGGACGGTCTGGAAAGGAACCCGCCTGTGCGCTTCCAAAAGGGCCACGGATGCGAAAGACAAGGAGAGTGTGGGAGAATTGTTCTTTTGCAGATTGTCCGCCATCCTGAGGACCTGGGTTGGTCTTGTTCACTGCCGAGTCCCGCGTGCCTAGACGGCGTCTGGCACACAGCACGTGCTCAGTGACTGCCTGTTGAATATGCTCATCTTGGACAGGATATGGGCCCCCGCACGGGCTCAGCATGAGGCTAGAAAGCTCTCCCTAGGGGAGGCTTGGCATCTGCTCAAAGCCCGACTCGTCTGCCTCGCTGAGGGCTGCAGAGAAGACCAAGGGAGGAGGAGTGGAGTCGGGGGTGGGTCCCCGAGGTCGGCTTCCTCTGCAAAGTCCCAGTGACTTTCACTCTCACAGGTTCACAGATGCTCACGGCATCCTGTGGCAAAGATAGCAAAGGTGTCCCCTTAGCCTCGATTTTGAATAAAGAAAAACAGAGAGGCTAAGATGTCTATGAAGGTCACACAGCAGAAGGACTTTTGCGGTGAAGTCCTCCAAAGGGGGAAAAGGGAGTCAAGCAACCCAGTTACGGTCGACTAAAACATCCCAGCACCGTCAGGGCTGTTCCCTGATCCGCTGTGGAGGGCACAGCCAGACGTGTGCAAGCCTGTGCACGCACACACGTACACGCACCCTGGCTGGCTTCTCGGGATGTGCGGGTGCCGCATTTCAGGGCAAATCATGCCACAGATGCAGTGAGAGGAGGGGCCTCCCTGCACAGCAAGGAAACAAAGGACAAAGAGCAGAGGAGTAAGGAATTAAAAGGAATAACCACCATGTGATCCTCGCCAAGTATGTGGCGAGAGGAAATGAGGCGCACTCTGAATCATGGGGTTCCTGACGTGTTGGAAAGGGTCCCAGGGGTTACCTGCTTAGCTCACCTGTCAACCTAGCCAGGGATGCCCTGCAACACCCCTTCTCTGACATGTTGCCAGTTTCTGCTCGCACCCCTCCACGGACGGAGCACTCACTCCCAGGTCATGGCTGAGCAGAACCTAACTACTGGAAACAGCTTCCTGATGTTGAGCAAAGGCTTTGTACAAACAAATTCCTGTTTGTCTAGCATTTGTGTTATACGTGACCCTTTGCTGAGTGCTTTGGAAGTATTACCTTATTTAATCCACCTGAGAATCCTGCAAGACAGGTTGTTATCCCTGCTTTCTAGCTAAGGAAACTGAGGCCAGAGAGGTCAAGTAACTTGCCCACCAGGTCCCACAGCTGGCAAGAGGGCAGAGCTAGGATCAGAAGCCAGGTCTGTCTGCTTCTGAGTCCAAGTGCATCCCAATATCAGTTCCTTCAACTTCTTCTCCTAGAACCGCAGGCTGAACCCAACGAGATGAAATGCAATGAGTTGGGAAGAGCTGGCTACTCTGCTTGTCAATTTCAAACATCGGTTGCCCAAGCATAGGACCAGAAAGCCTGACTGAGCAGCAGAAAAGGCCCCGGGATTTTAGTGTCTGCAAAATCCCCATGAGCCAATGGTGAGGCAGCAGCTTAAAAAAAAGACTTTTTAGGTCATATTAACAGAGGTATGAGATCCAGGACAAGGGAGGAAGCAGTGCCTGACCACACCTGTTCATCCCTTTGGAAGAAATACTGTTGTGATGACAACCAACACAGAGAGGGCCTGAGCATCTCAGAGAAACCAGAAAAGTCTTTACCTAAAAAGGTCTGCCCTCCTACATCTGGCAGCCTCATCATTTACTTAACAATCAGTATTTACCACATACCAAGTTTTCTTCTAAACTTTGTACATACAGGAATGCATTTAATACTCCAAGAAGTAAGCACTATTATTTTCCCCATTTTCAGATGAGGAAACCAAGGCACAGAAAGGTTAATGATTCACCTGAGGTCGCACAGTTGTGACCGTCCTGGGGTTTGAACCCAGCACTTGGGCTCTAGAGCTTTGGCTCTTAACCATCTGCCTAGAAGCCAAAGTCCCTAAAGTTTTGGGGTCACTGACATCTGATGCCAACTCCAAACCCTCTTTCTAGCAAAGTGTACGCGTTTAATTCTGCGTTCCGTTTAGGAGTTCACAGATCCTCCAAAGCCCAAGTGAGGTTTCCGGGTCAAGGGCCCCTCCTCTAAGCAGTGGGCAGCCTCTGAGGGTGTCTGAGCAGGGAGTGGCCAATGTCTCAAAAACTCATTCTGGGGCCGAGAGAAGTCTCGTGGGGTGGGGGCAGTTAGCCGTCACTGCAGACTTGGTCACCCTGCCTCTTCTCCACGCCGCAGCCAGTGTCGTTTTAAATCCCAGCTGGGGCCCTGACCTGCCAGCTCACACCATTCAACAGCCTCCTGAAGGCTTCTTCACTGGGGACGGGGCAGGGCTGGCGGTGGGGGGGGTCACAGATCCCCAGGGGTCCACAGCTCCTCAAAGAGGAGCATCCCTGACTCAGAACAGAAGCCAGGTTCCACCCGGCCCTGCACCCCAGGGAAAAAGGCCAATTCCAAAACAGTACACACTGTGTGACTCAATTTATGTAACATTCTTGAAGTCACAAAACTATGGAAATGGAAAACAGCCAGTGGCTGCCAAGGGTTGGGAAGGGAGCTGGGTGTGGCTATAAAAGGCCAACACGCAGGATCCCTGCGACGACAGGACCGTGCCGTGCTTGGCTGTGCTGGTGGATACCAAACCTACGCTCGGAACCAAATACACACACACGCAAACACGCACAATAAATACAGGCAGATCAGGGGAAACCGGAACAAGGCCAGCGGACGTATCAATGTCAATATCCCAGCTGTGACACTGTACCAGGATTTGTAGGAGGTTGCCCTTGCGGGAAACTGAGAGATCAACTGAAAAACAAAAAGTTTAATTTAAGAAAATGAAAAAAAAAATCCAAGCCCCCGATGGTCTGGCCTCTGCTACGCTTCGGACTTTCCCTCCTAGCGCCGCTCTGCGCCCTCTGAATCATTCCCAGCCCTTTCCTCCCTCTGAGTCTTGGCACCAGAAACCTTTCAGAAGCCTTCCCTGACCCCCATCCCCATCTAATGAGGGCCCTTCCCTTCCCTGTGACCTCTTATCGTTGTACTCTGTTGCTTTCTGCCGCTCTACTTATCACCATCTCTAATCAGATTAGTGAGGTTACACGTGTGAATGTTTATTTCAGGATGCGGATGACAAAGATGGAAAGATGTGACTGCAAAAATGTTTTCGACTTCCCTAGTTCAAAACATGCCATGAAAAACGGAAAGCAAGCAAAGGACTAGAAAAAGGTAGCGATTTACATTATAAAGGGTTAATGGCCTTAATATATAAAGCGATCTTACAAATCAATAAGACAAACATTCCTTTAAGAAAAATAGGTAAAGGACATGAATGGCTCACAAAAGAAGCATTCCGTAGCAGGAGGCTATGAAATGGCTAGGCTCAATACACTACTAGCTCTTGACGCTGAGAGTGTAAAGGTAACCTGTAATTTAAATTATGTACTTGTCTATATATGTATTGTTTATCTCCCACCGTGAGACTGCCAGCTCCACGAGGGTAGACATAATGTCTGCCCCGCTCATTGCTTTAGCCCCAGTGTCTAAAATAGTGCCTGACATATGCAAAGCATGTGCTCAATAAACATTTATTAAATGAATGAGTGGCTGAAATTCAGCAATAACAAATTCAATAATCTATTTTAAAACACAGATGAGGTACTAAGCTTTTGCCCATAATAATTGCATATACTGCTTATTCTGTGGCCTGGCACTGCTCTAAGTGCTTACAATATGTTAATCAATTTAGTTCTCCCAACGACCCTAGGAGGCCATTAACATCCCCATTTCACAGATGGGGAGACTGAGGCACAGAGAGGTTAGAGCAGCTGCTGGTGATCAGAGAGCTGGAATTTGAACTCAGGCAGTCTCTCTCCAGAATCCTTGTGCTTAATTAACCACTGTGTTTGACGCTTGTTGAAATACAGTCCCGGAGACCCTGGGACTTTGGCCAGGGGCACCCCATTGGCCTGAACCCAAGAGGAGGCAAGTGACAAGGCCAAGGTCACAGAGCTGGGAAGCAGGTGGAGTAGGGGAAAGCCTGAGCCAGGAAGTGAACAGACGCACCCGGGCTCGGAAAGCACGCCTGCTGGCAGGAAAACTCTTAACTCGCTGCTTTAAAAAATTTCAGGGAGGGTTAGGTGATGAGTCTTGAAATGTCAGAAGCCAGCGGCAGTGCAGAAATGACCTGGCAGGGCTCCCCGCAAGCCCAGAGGGATGTACAAGCTGCTTCCTCTTCTTTCTTCTTGGCCGAAAACCCAGCTCGAAGGGGGGGCTGTTTCTGCAGACAAGAAACAGTCGGCCCTGTGACAAGTGGCATGCGGAGAGGAAGCCGGGGGCAGCAGGGGCGTCCAGAGCCAGGGACCCTGGAACTCCACCATGAAGCTGGCCCAGAGCCGCAGCTCCAGTGGCGCGATCGGTTAGCACACGGTGCTTGCGAGAGGCAGCCCCGGAGCTTCCGCTGGCCTCTGGAACAGCTGGGCTGGTCTGGCAGGGGGCCAGGGATGCACTCCTTCCTGGGGCAGTGGCCTTCCCAGAACTGGGGTTCCCAGAACTGGCAGCCACATCAGCAGCCCCGCTCTGGTCGGTGAGGCAGGCCAGGCCGGGTCCCCAGAACGGCCCGGGCTCTGCCTCCCTGCCCCGGCCCCAGTGGGTGGTGCAGGCTGGTTCTGCTGCCACCTGGAGCGAGGAGCAGCAGCCTTCCGTGGCTCCCCAGTGCCCCTCGCTCGCGGCCTCATGCACTCTGACCGGAGGCGCTTTCCAGCACATACTATGAGCCAGCTGTTGCAGATGCAAGTAGGCCACTCATTCATTCACTCATTCACTCATTCCTTTCTTCTTTTAACAGATGTTTGCGTGAGGCAGAAAGTTACTGGGGCTTCTGAGCAGAGAAGTGACACAGTGGGGCCTGTGGGGCCGCCAGGGCAGAAGCGGGGACCGGCGAGGTGCGCTGTACAGGCTCAGCCGGCTTTCGGGGCGGGGATGGGGAAAAGGGTGGAATCCCGGATCCGTGTGGGAGGTGGAGCTGCGGGGGTGGGTGAGGGGACAGGAGGGGACAAGGACAGAGCCACTCCAGGGCCTTCACCAAGACGGGGTGGCCGTGGGCTGCTGGGGCGGACACTGGTGTGCAGGGACAACAGTGTGGGGAACGGGCCGCGAAGGGCACAGCTTCATCAGCGAGTGGGGGCGGGCGGGGAGACCCTCCCTGGTCCTGGAGGGCCAGGCTTCTCCAGGGGAGGCACAGAGCTCCCGGGCGCGGGGAGGGGTGGGTGCCTGGAGAGGAAGGAACAGGGCCGAGCGGAGAGGGAGGGATCAGTATCCACACGTCCAAAGGCACCGGGGCTCCAGGAGGGCAGGGAGCACGTCTCCCGCTCTGCGACCAGAACGCCCAGCCTGGTGCCCGCACACAGCAGACACTCAGTAAAGGATCATGTGCATTCTACTTTACTCTTATCCTAACACTTACACAGGGCTTCCTTGGTGCCAGACACGGGTCTAGGTGCTTTAAGACCTCCTGATGAGCGAAGTACATTATTAAACCCATTTTACAGATTCTGAAGGTTCCTAAGAGGGGGAGCGGTGGAAGGAAGGGACAATGGAAGAGGAGTGAATAACAGGCAGGAGGGAGGGCCTGGCCCACGTCCTGCCTTACAAGCTGGGCCCTCAGCAGCAGAGAGGTCAGCAGGGCCAGGGACGGCACAGTCTGCCCGGCCACAGTGACAGACTCAGACTCTGTCCCCAGGGCAGTGGGGAGCCACTGAGGGCCCCTGAGCAGGAGAGGCGCAGCTCTGATGGTGGTGGTGCTGCTGGAGCTCGTGAAGAGGGGCAGCCTGGGAAGGGGAGGCAGCAGGGCGCGCCGATGACCGGGGCGGGGGTAGCGGGGACAGAGAGGAGGACTGCGGGGCCCCTGGCCTCGCTGGAGAGCCAGGAATAGAGCAGAATTGCCGGGGAACACCACATGCTCCAGTGCGCCGAGGACACATTGAGACCAAGAGACTGGTGGGCCCCGGAGGCACCCAGGAGGCAGTACGTTCTAGCACGTTCTAGTGGGCGGGGCTAGAGACAGGTTTAAGGGGCACTGTGTGGCTGAAGCAGAGGGGCTGGTGCAGAGCGGGGCGAGGGCCTTGTCTGAAAGGACAGGGGAAGGCTGGAGACATGGACCTCCTTCGCGGGACAGAACAGGGCCGGATCCCCCGGAGCGGGGCACTCTCTTGGGGACAGGCTGTCACCACAGGCCAATGGCCACTTTACGGCAACGTGGACACTCATGTCGGCTGCAGATACAGAGTCCACGCCGCCAACAGGGCCCCGGGGGAGGCATCCAGGGTCCTGGAAACCAAACCCGTCTTCGGAAGATTCCAGAGGAGACTGAGCCTGAGGAACCCGAGTCCAGGTGCCACCTGCTCAGGAGCCGCAGCTGACCTGACCTCCGTCACTCTGCAACCCCTGTATCTCGCTCTATCTCCCCGCGTAGCACTCTCTGCGCACCGTGTATCGCAGGCCAGGTGCTGTCTGCTTAGAGCTAAACCCCCACTGCAAGGCAAGGCCAGCGTCCATGCTGTTCACTGCTCTCTCCCAGAGCCTCGCGCACTGCCTGGCATACAGCAGGCACGCAAATAGCTGCTGAACGGAAGAATGACCGAATGAGGTCCCCCTGGCTGCGTGTGGGGAGCCTGGCCAGCCACCCTGACAGAGGCAGGGATAGTTTCCACCTCTCCCCGCTGGACGAACACCTACAAATGCTGGCTCAGAGTAAATACGCTAAGGCAGGCACAGATCTCGGCCACCCCGGGGGAGCGGACTCCAGAGAGCTGGTCATTATGACTCACTGTTGAGAGTAGCAGACACGGCATCTGGCGCCAGGATGCTGATTAGATTTTGTCTTCGTGCCAGCCCAGTGGGCCTCCTTCCCGAGGTCTGCAAAAATCAACACGATTGCCCCTCACTGTCCCCAGTTCCTCCAGCCATTAGAGGCCATGCCCTGGGCCCTTCTGCCCGGGGAGGGGGGGTGGTCTCACCCCTCCCAACTGAACAGCTTCGCTCACCAGCCTCGGCTTACACGGGAGCACTTGACCCGCACATGACTCTCCCTGACTCACTTAACTCTGACACCAGCCCAAGGGTCATTGCAGATGCAGTTAATAACATCCCCATTGTAGAGACAGAGAAACTGAGGCCCAGAGAGGCACAAGAAATTGCCTAAGGATGCACAGCTAGTAAGTCGTGGGGCCAGGATTCGAACCAGGCCTTCCAGCTCTGGAGTCCACGGTTCAGTGCCTGGCACAGAGAAAGCACCTATAAACTCGCTCTCTTTTTATACACGCCACTGTTTGCTTCTCCCAGCAAGCCCAGTATGGAAGATGTGGTCAAATGTTCCCCTCTGCCCAGAGGCGAAACTGAGCCTCGGGCAGTTCAGAGATCGCCCAAGGCGATGAAGCAGGAAGTAGCTGAGCTGGAATCCGCCCTCTGCCACTGCCCATCCCTCACCAGCGAACTTTGTCCCCTGGGCAAACCCAAAGCCAGGACAAAACACTGGCACAGATAAGAACGTCCTGTTCATTTTCCGTCTGTAGGCAGACATGGTGGGGGGTACCCTCCGTGGAGTTCCTCCTGTTGTTTCACTCCATGACATTACTGGATGGATGGGGACTCACAGACACGGGGCCACTCGCGTGGGGAGGGACCCAGAGTATCTAAGACACAGAAGCCTAATTCTGTGCCTAAGTGTACACTCCCCCCACCCCCCGACTGGCTGGGAGACCGTGGCAAGCTGGGGTCCACTCAGAGCCTCAGTCTCCTCATCTGTGCAATGGGAACGGGACCACTACTTGCCTCACTGGGTGGTTGCGAGGAGGCAAAGAGGCCATAGCTGGGAAGGAGAGACCCGGGACAGTGTTGATGGGGTGGGTGGCAAAGGCTCGTCTCCGAGCACCAAGAAAAACTCTTCCAGACTTGAGCAGATGACACCCGTCACAGCAGCACAGACGGGCGTCACGGGTACGAGCTAAGTAAGGATGCTGGGCTCAGGAAGGCAACACTGACTGAATCCACTTACGTAAAGTTGAAAGGAGGCGACTGATCTTGGGGGTGGAAGTCAGGGTCGTGGCCGTGGAGGGCAGGGTGTGACCCGGCAGTGGCAGGAGGCTGGTCACGCTTTGTCTCTTGGCTGAGTCACATGCGTGTGCTCATTGTGTGAAAATGCATGAAGCTTCACGCGTCTGCACGTATGTTATGACGAAAAGGTAAAGAAAGCCGACGAGAGGCCAGGGTGGAGCAGAGGCTGCGGGCAGTCAGCAGTGACCTCAGAACCACCAATCCTCAGGGCAGGTGGGCCCCAAGGCACCCGAGTCACGCTCAACGACACCTCAGTCCCCCAGGCCTCGCCAGGGGCCACCGGCCGTCCACCTCCCTGCCTCCCGCCCACGGCCACCTCTCCTGCGGCCACAGAGAGCCGTCTCCTCTGGAGCAAACTCTGACACCTAGGATGACGCGGAGGCAGGACCCAGATGAGCAGAGAGGGGACAAGTGCAAACGCGTGCCCACGTGTCCTAAAGGACAGCTGCCACTCTGCTCTGGCGGCTTTTTTGTCACATGAAGATGAAGGCCTGGCCGTTGCTAGGTCTTCTGATTTTTCAAAAGAAGCTGGAAATTCAGATTTTTATGTGTGTTATCCTGATGTTTAAACGTGGGAAACTAATTCCATTTTTAAGACACACACCCGTGCCCCTGAAGTCCCCCGTTTATGGTGCCCATCTAGCTCACAGTCACCAGCTGGTGGCCTGGGCAGGGGCCACGTGTCCTCAGACTCCAGGGGACGCTGACAAGAGGAAAAGGAGCACAGATGGGACCCCTCGCCTACCCCGAGTGCCAGCGCCTCCGAAGGGGAAAGGCTGCCTTTTCAAACCGCTCACCGCCTGCCCGTTGTGGGATGCTGGTGGTCGCCACGGTGACGAGAAGAGAGGGCGCTGGAGAGGCCCCATCACCTGCTCCGTGTTGCTCGGCGTCGTCGCGGTGCCAGAGAGGACTCACACATCCGCAAGCCCCGTGCCCTGCTCCTCACTGGGCGAGGACACGGGTCCCAGGGCAGTCCTCACGCACCCCGCGCCCTGCCGCTCCTGCCCCGCCGGTCCCCAAACGTGCCGCAGACGTCCCCAGCCTCTCGCCTCCCTTGGGCTGCTTCCTCCACCTCTCAGTGCTCTTCTCCGGTGGCATCCTCTTCCTGCGCCTCTCACGACGGTCCTGGTCAAACCCTGATCCTTCTCCAGCCCACCTCGACTCTGTCCCTGGTCTCAAAGTCCTTTTCTCTCCTCTTAACCGTGAGCCACGCCCCTCCGCTCTTTTCCTTTCCAGACTGAAAGTCCCTCCAGAGCAGGGACTGGTCTTACTCATGTCCCGTGGTGGGGAGGCAGCCACCCTCGGTAGCTAAAGTGAATTCACTGGCTGCCTCATCACGTTTTCGCCTTCACTGGCCACCACCCCACCCCAGGCCTTTGTCCGTGCCTTTCTCCCTGCCTGGGATGGCAGCCCATTTATTTATACCCAATGACTAATCTGTGTGCAGGGACATTTGCAATGCCTGTCATATTCATTCTACATTAATTTTCCAAAAAAACCCCAAGTGAAAGGCAGGACAGGTCATATTCCCATTTTATGGATGAAGAAATTGAGGCCCCCGAACAGGGAAAATGACTCACCCGAGCTTATGGTTCTAGAGCAGAGACTGCAATGCAAGTTTCGCTGTTGTTTTTTAAACGCATCTGGCTCATTAGTACAGGAATATTGATATCAAAATATAGAATTCAAGACATTGAAGTATTAAGAGAGAAAGGTGGCTGTTTTATACTGATAAAAGGAGCAATTCGCCAAGAAGGTATAAAAATCACAAACCCATGGCCGGGCGCGGTGGCTCACGCCTGTAATCCCAGCACTCTGGGAGGCCGAGGCGGGCGGATCGTTTGAGCTCAGGAGTTCGAAACCAGCCTGAGCAAGAGCGAGACCCCGTCTCTACCAAAAATACAAAGAAATTAATTGG
>CAUYSK010025345.1:0-10171 GCA_963575035.1 Avahi laniger | reverse complement strand
TGGTCTTGGATTGAACAAACGTTCATTAAGTGAACATTTCATTAAATTACTTTACACTATGTTGAAATTTTTTTGTGGTTTTTTTTTTTGAGACAAGAGTCTTGCTCTGTCAGCCTAGCTAGAGTGCGGTGGCATCATCATTGTTCACTGCAACGTCAAACCCCTGGGCTCAAGTGATCCTCCTGCCTCAGCCTCCCATGTAGCTGGGACTACAGGCACGCTCCATCATGCCTGGCTAAGTTTTCTATATTTTTAGAGACAGGGTCTTGCTATATTGCCCAGGCTGATCTTGAACTCCTGGCTTCAAGCAATCCTCCTGCCTCAGCCTCCCAAACTACTGGGATTACAGATGTGAGCCACCACACCCGGCCTGAAATGATATTATTATAGGAGTTTGGCTGTCAAGAATGAGTCTTCCAGTGCCACTCTGAACAAATAAACTTGGTTACCCAAAATTCCAAATGGAGGACCACCCCATTAGTCAACTACTTCCTACTGCCTACCCACTAACTGCCAGAGCCCACAAAGGGACATACCCAGGCATGCCTTACTTCTCTCTCTTTTACTCCAAGTGCTACCTATCTAAAGACCTCTGGGACTCTTCCCTTTCCTGGGAAGGAAATTTGGTATTGTTTCTTCTCTTTTATTATTGCATTCTCCATTCTACAGTTATGCTCCAATAGGAATGAAAGGAAAAAGGGGAAGATGATAGTTTAACTAAACAAATATCAGTGTATACATTCTTGTGCCCATAGAAGTACTGTGTTATAGGAGGAAGAATTATATCAAGCAATAACACAGAATCAATTTTTTCTCCTTGTAGAATATGTGTCATCACACTGGCAGGGTCTCATCCGGTTCTTCAAAGTGGAAAAACAATTAAAAGCATTTCCTATCAGATCAGTACCAACTGCAGCAGACTTCAGAACAAGGTCTCTGGGAAATTTAAGCGGGTATGTTCCTGTAATTATGTGATTATCTACTTACATCCTCTATATTCATAGTAATGACAGAATTATTGTCATTCTCAGAATCCAGTAATATATGCTCAGCATACTTCTCTAAGAGTTTGAGGTGCTGATTTTAAGTATAGTTTATCCCTAAAAAAATTCTCAGACCAAAGAAATGAGGTATGTCTTTAGGAGGCACAGTATTTTCTATATTAGGTTCTGTACCACCATCCCTGTTATGCCCAGGGTGGAGAAGGGGGAAGGCAGGCCTTTGAAAGGACAACTGTAATACCAATATAACAACATATGTTGTCCCGTCTACTTTTATTAAACCAATATCTCAAGTTCTATAAAATTTAAGTGAACAACTTTTCTTTACCATGTATTTTCACATATAAATTTTTTTTTTTTTTTTAGAGACAGGGTCTTACTCTGTCACCCTAGGCTGGAGTACAGTGGCACAATCATAGCTCCCTGCAGCCTTGAACTCCTGGGCCCACGTGATCCTCCTGTCTCAGCCTCCACGTAGTTAGGACTCCAGGCATGCACCACCATGCCCAGCTTCACGTACAAATTAAACAGAAAAAAAATATCCTGAGAGAGTAGGAAAAAAACATCAATATGAGAAAGTATATAGTATTTGCTCCTTACCATTTTTCCATTTGCAAAGCATTGCCAATCTAATGTATATCTACCCACACCCTGTACCTCCACATAATGCTCAGTTACACAAAATGTTATCTCTGCCCTCCCTCTATAACTCTAGGTAAGATTGACATTTCATTAAAAGACAGCATCACACCAAAGACAATTTAGTGACATATTAAAGTGTCCTGACAACCCCACTGGTTATGAAAATTTCTGTGGATGATTTAGGTCCTTTATTGAGTTCATACTCAATATTGAGTTCATAAGTTAAGAGGTTCTGCTAATTACTCTCACTGTTCTAGGAGACCCTTATTTGAACTCCCCTTTGTAGGCCTGAAGTCTCCTAATAACTTGCCTTATGATTATTGATTTTTCCTCACTCAAGAAACAAATGAGCTTAGAAAAGCATGCACCTTTCTTAAAAGATAAAGTCTACCAATTATAACAATTAATGCTTGTGAGATTCCTATGATAAATCTCTGTCCAAAATAGTAACACTGTTGTTACTAATGAAGAACAGAGAGGGACCTGAATATGGAATCCACTACAGATAAGTTTTGATTGGATCCAAGAACTGCTCATTATTTATTCTCCCAAGCGAGGTGATAAAAGTGGTGAAAACACTTCTGCTCTTTTGACACAGACCCAGTTATAAATAAGCCTCCGGGATGAATCCCTCTCTCTCCTTCCAAAAGTGAGGAGTCATGATGACTCTGGTATTTTGAAATGAAGTACCCACGTACAGAGTAGTGAAGCCAATGTAATAATATCTAAATGTCATCTAATAATGTTTTGAGAGGTAAATTAAGAGGTCATAAATAATAGCATCTTAACCTCAAATACTTATTCACTACAGGAAAAATTCCTGGAAAAAAGAGGGCAACACACCAGCCTGAGCAACATAGTGAGATCCTGTCTCTACAAAAAATAGAAAAATTAGCCAGGCATGGTGGCATGTGCCTGTTAGTCCCAGCTACTCGGAAGGCTGACGCAGGAGGATCACTTGAGCCCAGAAATTTGAGGTTGCAGTGAGCTATGTTGACACCACTGCACTCTAGCCCCAGTAACAAAGGAAGACCCTGTCTCAAAAAAAAAAAAAAAAAAAAAGGCAACACATGAAACATCCCTGCATTGGCTCTTGTAGATATTTGTCAGAACCTTCCTAGGTACATCCATCTAGTGGAGTACATGAAGCAACAACTAACATTCAAACAGATATATGTCAAAATGTAGAATGGACTAATGGCTTATAGGATAATGGGCAAATTATTTTGTGACTTAAAACTTTATTGTATTTTCCAAATTTTTCTCAAAGTATATTTTTTCTTAATTAGGAAAATATTTCTTCTTCAAAAAGTCTTAGTGATTGACCTTGGTAAAGGAGTTCCTTTATTAAGTTCTAATATAAAAATAACATAGGAATGTTAATGAAACTAGCTTTGTACAATATTGCTGTCATAGCAGAGAATGGGTCTGTGAGTGAAAAAAAAAGAAAAAATATTGCTGTCATAGTCATGTTGAATTTATATTATTGCTTGTTGATGAATTTTCCTACATTTTTGACATCTTTATTTATACTTCGCTATATGTAGCTTTCTCATTTACAGTTGATGAAATATATTATTAGTCTGTTCTGAAGTGATGAGCCTTGCTTAAAATATATATGTATATATATATTTAATATAAATAATTAGTCTGTAACTAAATTACCTATTATCACATGTGTCTTAGGTTTTTTTCCCCTAGAGTCTAGGATGGTACCTGGCACATAGTAGGCAATTATTAGATACGTGTTGGAATAAATGGCTTTTATTTACTTATGTCATTTTTATTTAAAACAATAGTTCCAGGAATATATCCTATTAAAACACTGAGGGCTGCCTCTCAAAGAAAAGTGGAAATGTACATCAATTAGTAACTTATTCCCTTTCATTACACAGGGGGCACAGTTTCTAACAGAACTTGCACCTCTGTGTAAGATTTACTGCTCAGATGGAGAAGAATATACCATATCTAGGTGAGTAACTTTTTAGCTACCAATTTAGGAGAAACAAGGGAAGTAGTATTTTTCTTAAAAATAATTTTTTTTTAATAGTTGTGTTAGAGGACGGCTGATGGAAGTGAATGAGAACATTCTCCATAAGCCATCTATTCTTCAAGAAAAGGTAAAAAAGAAAAAGTATTATCCCATCCACATACCTTTTATGAGTTTTTTTTTATCATTTGACAATACTAAATATTCTGTTTCCTTTCCAGCCATCCACTGAAGGCTACATTGCAGTTGTGTTACCCAAATTTGAAGAAAGTAAAAGCATAACAGAAGGGTTACTGACACAAAAACAGTATGAAGAAATCATAGTGAAACGTATTAATGCCACTACAGCTACATCATGAGGATTGAGGTGGAATAAAAAGCAAAGCAGATTCTTATCCTTACCTGGCCCAAACCATCAGTGTGCTAAATGAGAAGCCCCAGTGTATGTAAAGCATACTTCACACCCAGCTACCCACAAGGGAGGCCTAATCCTTCACTTAACCTAGTTTTCCCTCTTTGTCTTGCTTAATGAGCCTTGATTCTCATTTGTCTTCAGCCTCTCAGGTCTGCCCTGTCCATGTACTCACTCTGCTTCTCTTGCTTCTCTCTAACAACTACCAAGCATGGGATGTTTTTCTGATTAAAAGCAAAAAAAGCTCTTTGAGGAAAATTTAGAAAATACAGAAAAGTTTTAAGTAGCCAAGTAAAAGTAATTGACCCATCATCCCATAACCTGGAAGTAAACACAGTTGACGCTTGAACAATATGGGTTTGAACTAAATGAGTCCACCTATATGTGGATTTTTTTAATCCAATGCAGATTAAAAATATAAATATAGTATTCATAGGCTGTGAAACCCACAGAAAGAGCAGGCCAACTTTTCCTATGCTCAGATTCCACAGGGCTGACTGCAGAACTTGAATGAGCACTGATATGGGTATACACGGAAGGCCCTGGAACTGATTTACCCCCTGTGTATACCAAGGGATAACTATACTACATTTTGATATACTTTTGTTTGTTGTGGTATGGTGATTGTTTTGCCTCAATTTTTATCAGTTTAAAGTTGAAAAAAATCTAACTGGCCTTTCTTACCCAATCTGTGTCAGTGTGACACTACCAAAAAGTCTAGTCTTGCCCCTTCTACCTCAACTCCTCTCCCTTTAGGTTGTAGGGAAGAGGCAAGAGTGTAAAGTGTACCCTCTCTCCTCATGCCTATGGGATGGCCTTCCTCTCTGAAAAAAAAATGGAACTGTAACACTGACTTCTTAAATGATGGACATGAAAAGGCTGTGAAAAATACAAAAGCTTTCCTAGCAAATGAAAGTATTATAAATGCAATGATAAGCTAATTCTTGCAATACATACATTGTAGTCACTCAGTTTCCAACACTCTAATTACAAGGTAATCAGCAAAGAAATTGCTAAGAGTATGTCATTCAAAGGCACAGATGCCTTTGAACACAACAAAGGCTTTCACATCATTTAAACTAAAAAAAACAAAAAAATGACAATCTATGGTTTAAGATTGGATACCTATTTACACTGAATTTTAGATAAAAGGACTTTAAAACTTGTTTTTCATTAAGGGCTGTAACACATAATACATTTAAATATCCCTGTTTTTAAATAAAACACATTTTTATACAGAAGAAATCACTTGATGTATAAATCCCTTTGGTTCTGTATTCTGTACTGTTAAAGTCATAAGTTTGCATTTTCATAAAAGAATAATCTCTTTTCAGGGATATAAGAGGGAGTTTAGTAAATAAATATCAATTTTGGTTCATAAGAAAAACACCTTGTAACCTGAGTGCCAACATGACTAGCCCTATAACAGATGGGATACAGGTAGTAAGTCTATAAACACCTCCAGTGATGGTGCTATGAGCTGAAAACATAAACACAAACCAGCAGATCCTCACTTAAAGTGGGACAATGATTCTTGAAGACTTCATAAAGATATGTATATTTTACATATAATATTACCTCACACATCATTCTCCCGTTTCTATTGTAATTTTTTTTTTTTTACAATTCATATCATGCAGGGATTACCATTTCTATTGTAATTTAAAAGACTATTTTGGTTTCAGAGAATAAAAACCATGCTTGATAATTTTGACTGTTTAAACAAGTATTTTATAAGGGTCATTAACCAAGCTGAGTGCATCCCATTTTCTACCTGAGGACTATGGTAAAAGTTTTCTTCAATAATAGATTGACTAGGTAATTGGTAGTATTGTGGTTCTTCAAGACTTTTTATGAATGTTGATTGTGAGTGGCTGACCCAGAAAAAGATCATCAGACAAGCTTACATATCTACTGCCATTTGGCAACTGACATGTCCTGTCAGAGATTTCAAAGTGAATGTCAGAGCATTAGGATACAAACACTATGAAAGTAGTCCAGAACAACTGTAACTACACTATAGCAGGGGGAGAAAACCTATAAACCAGATCCTTTGACCAAAACCCCAACCCACAAAAACAAGAAAAGCTTTAAGCCTAAAACTAAAAAGACTAAAGATGTTTATTTTTTTATAATGAACATTTCAAAGCCACATATATAAAATGCATGATTATTCAGAATTTAAACAGCTGCTTGGTTCATTTCATCGTTCTCTTCTTGATCTTCCATTCCATCAATCAATACTAAGAAGGATAGTTCAAAATTTTTTAAGCCAGTAAAGTAGGCTTAGAATTCCAGCTAATATTCAGGGCAGACTGGGCAGTATGCTAGAACTAGCACCAAAAGATAGCCATCTTAAATCCTCCAGGAGTTGTTCCAGGATTCTGTGGAGTTTCATTACTCTGCTGTTGGGAGTAGGGAAGGAACACACACAACACAACCGATAACCCTTGCTGTGTGAAATGCTTATTAGAGAACAAAGTTGCTACTAGCATGGATGATCTGTGACAGAGGGAGCATCAGAGGTGCCCTTGTCATACTTGGTGAACAGAAAGATTGAAGAAGAATCCACAAGTTTAAGGAGTTCACCCAGATTTCTGTACATTTTCTGCCGAAATTAGTGTTCTAGATGATAGGCTTAAATAAAGAAAAGAGTTAAGGTCAAATATGCCAAAGGTGAGTACATATTCAAGGTATCTTCTTTGGATTAAACTGTCATTAATACAGTTGGAATATTTGGTTTGACTTTTAAAAAACATTAGTGCAATATTCCATTTTAAAAATCACTGCAATTAGCAACTATTATGACATTTATTAGTTGTCAAAAAGCTTCACAAGAGGTTTCATGATCAGAAAATAAAGCAAAATTTCAGTATTGTTTTCTTTATAAAATTGTTGAATTTCTGAAATGATAAAGGATCATTTGCTTTTTAAAAATGTTAGCTTTGCTACATGGTGTTCCAGAGATCCGACCCCAAAATCTTCTCAAGTTTTACCGTCTGTGGTGTCTTTATTTGTAACTGAGACCCATCTGTTATTTTCCACAGGAAGCTGGAAAGAGTTAAGACAATTAGTTTCTGCTTACTCTGAAAAAAAGTTGCAAAATCAAGCAGTAATTATTTTCTTTTGCATTTTCCTTTAATAAAAAAAAAAGTGAGTTTAAAATAGAAAAACTACCTCACCTTCTTTAACAGCTTATAGCAAAGCGAAAGAAGTTGGACCAAGAGAGCCATGATGGATCTTGTCTTTATAATACACTTGTCAACCTACAGTGACAGAGAGCATGCAAATCATATTCTAAAAGTAGTATTTAAAAAAAAAAAAACTTTATCATTTATTTAGTTTTAAAATTATAAAATTTCTCCACCATGGAAATCTAAGGGATCCTGAAAGGTATATAGATTAGGATACATGTGCTGCCTTGAGGGCCCAGGACACAGGTGCAGGGGTTACTGCCTAGGTCTCGCCTGTTTCACAAAACTTCAGGAAGAATAGGTGGAAAATCAACTGTTCTACTTCAGGCTGTTTGAGGGCTTTTCAAAACAATCCGAATAGTGGCAGTGAATCCCTTACTTCGCAATTCCTTACACTCTGTTTTGTGGGCATAAGGCCATATTCCCTGAGACAAATTATGGGAACCCAGATTCAGAGGCATTTGTGCCCTAGTTAGGTAAAGACTCGGGATTTAAGGGTAGCTTCTCAGTGCTGTGGAGTTAATCATGTCCAAAAAGCTAATCTGCTCCCTGGGGTCATTTATAATAGCAGATAATAAATGATTCTTTTGGACAAGAATTCGTCGTTAAAAAAATTTTAAAAATTTAATGAGTCTTGCAGACAATCCATGAAAAATGGAAATATATTGTCCTTCTATGGGTAATAATAATTTCGGTTAAAGAAAAAGAGGCTGGAGCTAACCTGATAAAAGTGTGAAAGCTTCTCAAGTGTTTACCTGAATAACCCTGCCTCTCTTTTACCTTTAGAAATACTTTATTCTGCAAAGATGTCTTAGTGATTGTCTGGAGCTGGTGGCATAGAGGAATTAGCTTGTTTATTTCCAGGAGAAGCATAAGCTTGTCATCATCTTTCAGCTGAAATGTAATTTAGAAAGTTAAAACAACCCCAACAAAACTCCATCTTTTACAACTTAAATACCTTTATACCTTAATAATATAACCCCAAAGTGGGCATACATGACATCACCACCAGCACCAGGCCAGTATACACATGTTACCTGTTTTGAAAAAGCTTGTACACTTGAAGTAAGCTTTAAACCTTCTGCAGCAAAAACCTGGTGGAAAGGGAAAACATCACCATTTTAGATTGATGTCTTATGGATAGTGAGTAAGAAATATACTCATTAATAATTCTTATATAGAATTTAAAAACTAAAACCTAGACATAAAATATCTGTTGTGGAACTCCTGAAGTTTTTGTTGTACCCAGGAAAACATAAGGGTTTAATTGTTTTCAAAAGTTTTCACAGACCAGATACAGAATCAACTCGTGGAGACCTCCAGTTATTCTGGAGGATCACATAGACCCATGATACTCAGCTACACAAATGTCTGGATTTCTGGAGGGATTCAAAGCTCATCTCATAATATTCCCAATTACAAAAGGATGATAAATCTTGGAGCATGAGGTCAAAAGGTTTAGAATTTTCCTGCTTCTATCTAAGCAAGATAAAATTTGTCACCCGTACACATTCCATAACCAGCCATTTGAGAGGACCAATTCAGATGGTTGGGTTTTTTTGTTTTTCAGATTAGTTCTGACTAATCACAGGTACCATGCATTTTATAATTTAGTGATGCAAACAGGATGATGGAGAATAGTGAAGAATAAGGTTGGACAGGGAAGATAGGAATATTTAAGATATTAGATTAAAATAGTATGGAGAATATTTTAGAGTGAGAGATACCAGGGGAGTAAAGGAAGAAAGATTTAGCTTGAGGTGGCAGCAGTAATAAGGAAGAGAACAGGGCAAATCCGAGAGTGAATTGTGAAGAAAAATAACAGGTCATGGTAATAAATTAGATACACAATATGAGGAAGGAAAAGGCAATAATTCCAGGGTTAACTTTTACCCTCTCTTTTCAACAGGCTTAACACGTTGCTATCATTGGATAAAGTGGTCTCAAGGTTAAATTGTCCTTTGCATCTTTTGCTGTCTTTTAAAAGTGCGGTCCCTAACTCCCAGGCCGCAGATGGTCCGTCGCCTGTTAGAGACCGGGCTGCAAAGCTGCCCCACCACCCCCACCCCGTGGAAAAACTGTCTGCCAAGAAATTTAGGAAGTGGGGGCACAGCAGAAGGAGAGCAGCAGGCAAGCAAGCAAGTGAGCACACAAGCATATTTACAGCTGCTCCCCATCGCTGGCATCACTGCCTGAGTCCTGCCCCCTCACATACCCTCACCCCGTTTGTGGAAAAATTGTCTTCCATGAAACCGGTCCCTGGTGCCAAAAAGGCTGGGGACTGCTGCTTTAAAAGGAAAACCAATAAGCTTTACATCTAGATTCTAACCAAGCTGAATAATCCACTTCCTCATGTGTTCCTATCATTCCACATTATCACTTTCTAGTCTACAAATTTTCTCTTTCCTTCTAGCCTGCAAACCCCTTGGGGGCAAGATCCATGTCTCTCTCACAGTGTCATAGTGTTTTTTAAAACGACTTTAAAACTGATAACTCCCAAGATTCTCTCTCCAATCCTGAACCATCCTGACACCAGTCTTGTATAGTCATCCCTCGGTTTCCGCAGGGGATTTGTTCTGGTACCTTCCCAAGGATACTAAAATCTGCGGATGATAAAGTCCCTTATATAAAATGGTGTATTTGCATATAACCTACACACATCTTCCTATATACATTAATCATCTTTAGATTATTTACAATACCTAATACAATGTAAATGCTAAGTAAATAGTTGTTATACTGTATTGTTTTTTTATTTTTCTTATAACTCTAACCTGTTAGATTTTTTTTTTTTTTTTTTGAGGCAGAGTCTCTCTCTGTTGCCCAGGCTAGAGTGCAGAGCTCACTGCAACCTCAGACTCCTGGGCTCAAGCGATTCTCCTGCCTCACCCTCCTGAGTAGCTGGGACTACCGGTGCATACCAACACACCTG
>CAUYSK010025343.1:0-15647 GCA_963575035.1 Avahi laniger | reverse complement strand
GATATTTAAAAAACAAATTTGTGATATTCCAATATATGTGCTTCTTTATTTTTTTATTTTTTTTTATTTTTTATCTTTTTGAGACAGAGTCTCGCTCTTGCTCAGGCTGGTCTCGAACTCCTGACCTTGAGCGATCCACCCTGAGCCTCCCAGAGTGCTAGGATTACAGGCATGAGCCACCTTGCCCGGCCTGCAACGTTTTCTTTATCCATTCATCCATTGATAGACTCTTAGGCTGATTCAATATCTTGGCTATTGTGAAGATTGCTGCAATAAACATGGGAGCATAGGCATCTCTTTGACGTACTGATTTTATTTCCTTTGGATATATACCCAGTAATGAGATTACTGGATCATATGGTAGTTCTATTTTTATTTTTTTTAAGAACCTACATACTATTTTCCATAATGGATATACCAAAGCAGTTTCTAGTAGAATAAATTAGGGAGCAGCTGTTCCATTTTAATGTGTGTGAAAAGCAACTGAAACTTTAACCTAAAGCCAGATCTCCCAATGGTGGCACTATTGACATTTTTGGCCATATAATGCTTGGCTATCTTGGTTATAAGTGGCCTTCCTGTGTGTCATATGGCAGCTAGCAGCATTTCCAGCCTCTACCAACTAGATGACAGTAATACACACCCACCCCCAGTTGTGACAACCAAAAATGTCTTCAGATATTGCCAATTGTTCCCAGGAAAGCAAAATTGTACCTGATTGATAATTATTGACCTAAAACAGAATGCGTGGTTTCTTGCTTATTATAAAGTAAACATTTGTCTTTGAGTCAGCAAGACTTTTCAGCTAGTGCTGAAATCCCCTTTTCTTTAACCATCAAACATGTTTTGAACATCTTACAATGAATCAGATGTGAGAGATGCAAAAATAAATGAGAAACTGCCCTCATGGACTTGCATTTTAATAAGGAAGGCAGACATATGGAATAAACCATTACTCTATAGGATTCAAGTGTAATTCTGTAAAGGCAAGTCCATGGTGCCGTGGAGCCCAAAGCATGTAGAATCAGATCTGGAGTGAAGATCTCAGGGAAGTTTCATAATGAAAAGGATCGCTGCATCTACTTCCTGGGAGGTATGGCTCCATGGATGCGGGGAGTTTTACTTTCTAAAACTTTCTCTCGATAAAAATTGTACAATTTCATGCAAAAAGAAGTTGGTCCTGGAGAGTGACTTTCACAATGCTATTCTCTATTGTTGTGGGGACTCAGTGGGCTGGAGGTGGTTTATATTATAAATCATCATTTTCAGAAATGTGAAGAAAAAGAAGCCAACTTCAGGTAAACAGTATCATAGCTTTAAAGGAGATGAACAGAAGTCAGAAGGTCAGATGAAAGTCAAAGAAAAATCATTTTGTTACACTGCTATGCTGTGTCCACCTTGTCTCAAGAGCTGAGCAGCAGATTTTATGAGGAATCATATATTCTACCTCAATTGGCCATCATTAGAAAAATTAAAAAATGAAATAGACTCAAAATAAATTACCTTGGATCTAAATTTTCCTTTGGGGGAAGTAAGGATTCTAATTTTGAAAATTAAAATTCTATGGTACAATGGATTAATATTAAACTTCATTTTTTTTATTTTGTTAAGTAAGCATTTATTATAAAGCTCCCAAGTATAAAGGACAGTTTTGTGGGATTGCAAAAAATGAGGACAATTTAAGCATTTAGTCTTGCAGAGAAGATGGACACAAAAGAACCAAGTTAATTCATGGGGGGGTGAGATTAGTACTATAATGGGGGAGTTCAGATGAGGAAGTGAAGAATTATAACTGGCAGATGAGGCAATATGGACATCAATCTTTGCTCTTTCTGATTTCCTGAGCACAAGAATATATATCAGGAATATTTGCAGATCAAAAAGTGTCATTCATCAGTATTAATGAAGCTGGCAGGAAGCTGGAGTATGGCTTTGGTAGATTGCTATCAAACTCATTTTTCTCTTAGAAAAACAGAAAAAGAAAACTTTCTCTAAAAGTACAAAAATACCCTTTGTTGCCCTCCCATCCACTCATCCATCCATCCATTCCTCTATCCATCTTCCAAATAGCAGCTGCCTGATCTTTTTGAAACAAAGCAAATCACTTATAACTTCTGTAAGATTATATCCCTTCAATTGCTTCCCATTGCTCTTAAACTAAAAGTCACTTTCCTTTCCGTGACCTTCAAGATGCTGCAATGACCTGCCCTCTCCCATCTCTCTGACCCCAGGTCGCATCACTCTCCCCTCATTCCTTGTCTTCCAGCTACTCAGCCTTTTCCCTCCGTCTTAGACCTTTCCATATGCACCTGCAGTTCTGTCCTCTCTCCTCTGGGCTCCTACCCTTCTGTCCGTTGGCTCCTTTTCATGTTTCACGTCAAAGTTTAAATGTAATTTCCCTAGAGAAGGTTCCTATCTCAACCTTTGTTCTCTTCTTCCTTCATAGTTCAAAGCACTCCTCGAATGTAGAAATCCTTATCTGTATTGGTCACTAATCTATCCCTGTACAAGGCACAAGAAAGTGTGTGCTCAGTATAGATTTTGGATGAATTAAACCAATACATTTCTTTGAGTATTTATCACCTATTCTAGATTATATGCTTCTTAAGGACAGAGATATGTCCATCTTGCTCACCGTTGCCTAGCTGATGCCTAGATTGATGCCCTGTCCCATCAAGATAGTCTGGAAATATTTTTGAACACATAATAAATGAATTAATCAACAAGATGATTTTAAATATTTATTTCAGGTAAAAAAAAACATAAAAAGCAAAACAAGAGCAATAACAAAAACCTTTGATCCTACCATTAGACTGACAGTACATATGGGAAGGACAAGTAAGAATTTGGTGACCTAATTAAAAAAATATATAGCTTCCTGGTTAAATATACCTGTAAATATCTACTCCATTTGAACTTACTGTGGGAAAAATTTCCTAAAATCATTTATGAAGCCAGATGTAATAAGTTTAGCATACTTCCCCTCCCCTATAGAAGCGTGATTAATATTTTATTATTAATATTTCTTATGATTATGTCATAATTTCAAGTTGTATTATAAGGATTGTTCATGGAGTTTATTCTCTTAATGAAAACGGGGAGCTATCAAGCCTTTAAGTAGGGAGCACGTGAAAGACCAGTATTCACATTGCAGTTTTACTAGTCTAAAATGATTCTCAACATTGGCCACCAGGTGGCGCTGCCTGGGAAACCATTCCCCACTTGAATTCTTTCTTCAACCACTTGATGGCACCTCTCCATTGTTTTCAGGAACTCCTGACCCACTCATTTCGATTCCTTTTGTGTTTCTTGTCTGCATTGCCCTCTGTTCTGCAGTTCCTTCCTTTCACATAGAGTCCCACATGCAGTACCAGTCCTGTGTAAGGTTTACTAAGGAGAAGGTCTTTGGGACATCCCTCTAGAATATTCATCGTGAAAATTTTTCATTCTAATTGTTTAAACTGCACTTTGCGGCAGAAGAAAGTTTTTCTTCTATACTGAAAGGAAACGAAAAACTATAGGATTCTTTAGAATCAGTGAGAAAATCACATATATATACACATACACACACATAAACATCAATAGTCAAAATGTCGGTTAGAGTATGTGTGAGTGTGTGTGTGATATTTTTGTTTTAAGGTTTTATGATCAGCTTACACAGTAGCATTATGTTGCTGAATTATATTATGATTCCATATGGGGACCGTCAAGCTGTACTCTTCATAGTAAAATGCAGAATATTTATAGACTTTTTTGCTTGTTACAACCTCCTCTGATTTTTTTTTTATATTTAAGGTAAAAATATATGACCACATTAAAGATCCAATGCAATTTAGACTCTGATTTTATAGCATTTGCAGGGAAATGATCATTTTAGAATATTTGTATATTTTTCCTAAGAACTGGTAACTTTTCTTTTTAATTTAGTTATATCCTCATTAACTTATTCGGTTTGGCCTTATATAGAATTTTTGCTTGGCATTTTATAAGTGATGCTTTGGGTGATCATACTTTCAGGGATCACTTTTTACAGCATTTTAAAGATGTTCCAGATTGGTTTTGCTATTAAGAGTCTGCAAAGGAAATGAGAAAGTTTTGCAAGTACTGCTTTTAAGTCAGAGAGTATATTTCACCTGGAACATTGTTATTCATTGCCCACTATTTAAAAGCAAATCATAGACATCTTAAAGCTCATTAATCTGTTTTGAAATAAATCTGTTTTCCTATTCTTCTTTCATGAAGATTTTTATCTGTGTATCCTCCAGTGGCTTGTCTTTGTACTTTGCACAGTAAGGCTCTCTTCTTTCAAACTCCTGTTTCCACAATACACAAAACTTATATTTATGATCTTGATGCTCAGGGAGGTTGGCAACTGCAGGTAGCTACGTACACGTGTAACAATAAGGGACATACATTATAACGGTCACACCATGGCTCTCTTAGAAGTGTCTTGGCTGAATGGGAAATTCAAGCAGACAATAAGGGAAAGTTGTGATTAGCTGGGAAGAGGATCCTATGGCCCCCTTAAACCAGATAAGATTGGATTTGCAACAAGTAACCAAACAAACCTGAGCTAAATTAAAATATAAGGAAAATGTGTTCTGCCACCAGGACTGAGGTGTGATGGTTCCAGGTTGGATAAGAGAGAGCCTCAAGGATATCCTCTGTCTTTCCCTTCTGTCAACTGCAGTCTGCCAGCTTTGTCCTCTGGCTTGTCCCCTCGTGGTTGCTAGATGACTGTATGTTTCCAGGAGTCACATTCAAATATCACTATGTCCAGAGGAAGAAGAAACCACTTAGCCATACTCAGAGGCCCTGCAGCCAACTCCCTTAGGTCTCACCACTAGAGATGGTTGAATGCTTCTTTCTAAACCGATCCACGGCAAAGCAATTTTGCTTACACGATTGATTGCTTACACTGCTATTCAATTCACCACTGAGTCGCGTAGCGGAGGGGAGGGCTTTCCAGTGGAAGACACCCAAGAAAGGTGAATGGACTTCAGGTTGATAACCAATAATTTCTGATGCCTTCCCTTTCTCTCAGTTATTGGAGGTTGGGTAGAGCTTGAAGAAATTCAGTGATCAGAGTGAGAGTGTGCTTAAAATCTCAATAGTTTTAATGTTCTTGGATGGTGCACTCTGGGAAGGATGGTCCATCAGCCTTTGAGACTGTGCTGTCAGCCCAAGAAAGGCTGAGTTTTTTGTCTTTTTTTTTTTTTTTTTGGTCCCCTCAAATCTTTCACTATTCCACCCATGTTGAGGCCTGCACCCTAGCTAGTAAAATATATCACTTGTTATAAAATAAAAATTCAAGGTTCTGAGCCTTCTTGTTGTAAACTCTGGTGTGTAATTGTTGGCTACCATATTTCTGCCAGGGATGGTGATTCTAGGACACCGTCAAAGACTAAGCAGCAGAAAGGAACCCATGCTGTGTTCTAGTCTCCCACTTCCCACAGGAGCCCTTCCCTCACTCTCAGCTGATAGCAAGCATCACCGAGAAAACAGTGGTCAACTCTCATGAATTCCATCAACTGATCTTCCCTTTGTCATCTTCGAGTCTCTTCCTTCCCTGTGTGTGAGGATGGAATTCCACTCCTCCCTTCCCATGCTAATTCCTTCCCCAGGGTTTTCGATTCCTTTCTCTCCTGACCCCTTGCTCATTGCAGTCCAGGGTCTTTTCCAAGTCACCCTGGCTAGATACTTGGGATTTATTTTTGACTCTTTTCTTAACCCCTACCTACAATGAGTCGCCAATTCCTGTTAATTATCCCTGCCGGGTATTATTTCACCCTCCCTGCTGCCACTGTTGTCCTTTGCTGAAAGGAATTTTATATTCTTGGAGCTCAGTAGACTATGTTCCCTGAATTTAGCACTTCAACAGTCTGGCATTTGAAGTAGAGTTTCTATTTTGCTGTTTTTTAGCTTTATTAAATATTCTGAGAGTAACCTTTCAGTAATCTATAGTTTCTTTGCAGTACACTAGAATTACATGGTGCACATAAAACCTGAAGAGGCTAAAATGGTAATAACTAACTACCAAGTACAGAGAGAACACTAATTAAAGTGTCTTATAACTAAATCCTCCTGATATTAGGGTAGATAAGTTAGAACTGTGTGAATTTACAAAAGCCAAATTTGAGATGGCAAAATAAATCTCACTATTATTCTCACCGTGAAAGTAGGTTGGTAAAATTGTAGGCCAATGTCAGTTAATTTTGTGAAACCAGTTATTTGTATAAATGGCTATTAAATAGGGCCAGTTCGATTCTGGGTACTATTCATTAAAGGCATTGTTTTCTTTTCTTTTTTTGTTCTTTTGTTTAAAAACCTCGTCTAATCCATTTTATCTAATGGCCAGAACTGAAGAGGTTGATGAAACATCTCATTTTGCAGAACCATGTGCTGAAATGTGTGAAGGGCCAGAACCTTAAGCAGTTTTATTTAGTGTGTATACTGTGGTCTATTCACTGTTTCACTCTTGTTGTCATTGATTCTGTCCATTCACAAATCCAAAACATGACCAACCTTATTTGCAGATTTGGCAAGCATGCCTTTTCTTTTCTAATTGTTTTGTTTTCTTTTCTAGTTGTTTCATAATACTTTGAAAAATTTTAAAAAATCATTAAAAATCTAACAAGCCCTGGGGAAGAACATAAAACATTCCTATAAAACTGTGATGTCATTAGGACTAGTCTTTCATTGAATTGTTTTTCTATTCCTCATTGGATCACATAAAGGGAACATTAGACAACCAAATTATCTGGTGATCCAATTCCCAAACCCCCATCCATGTCCGATCATGTCATTTTAAAAGTTGTAAAACATTATTTAAAATCCCAGTCATGCTCCAATCCCTTCTTTCTCAGCTGATGATCTTGGGTTCTGCTTCACTGAGAAAACAAAAAGGCATTCTTCATGGACTTCACCAAATGTCCTTACCTTGTCTTCTCTTCTGTAAATCTCTCTTCTGTTCCTCCCCTCTCTGGGGCAGTTGAGTCCAACATTAACTCCGAACCTTGGGGATTTGACATCTCTTTCCTTCTCCTGAGCCTTTTGGCCACCACCGTGTCGTTATCTAGGCTGGGTGCTTTCCAGTCCTTGTCAGTCCTTTCCTGGCCTGGCACGTGATTACTCATTCCTGTTCTCTCAACTTCTCCACAGTTCTTTCCAGTTCTTTCCATGCCCTTCACGACTGCCCTGGTTAAAGGTTGCCTCTCTTGCATGTCGTTCTCAATACTAATTTATTCTTATAAATTTCCTCAGCTATGTTCTTCAAACAATTGGAATTTTGTTACTTCCTTTCTAAAGAACATTCATTCAGTTCTTCCCTGTGATCTAAAGAACAAAATTTAGATGTCTTCACAATTTATTCATACTCCTCCTTGGTCTGACACAAAACACCAAAATACTTTCCAAATGCTTCTCCCAGAATGTTCCTCAATCCAGCTACCCTAGATTTGTCAAAGCTGTGCCAAGCACCGACTTTGCCATGATTGTCACATGTCTGCTCATGTTGTTCTAGCATCCCAGGCTGTCCTCCCCACCAGCCCGAATTATTAAAGTCCTACTCATCGTTCAAGGTCCATTTCGAATGCTATCTGGATTCTTGCAAACCTTTTTTCCTAGTCTGTCAGTAAGAATGAACCAAACATTCCCTGTACTACTAAACTAAGTGCCTTATAATGCTGTCAAATCACTTCACTAATCCTGCTTTTTAATGTATCTAGTGAGTGTATGTGGTTTTGTTTTTTTTTTTTTACATTTTTCCCATTAGATACACCCTTCCCACTTTACTGCCCTAAGCACTTAGCAAAGTGCTTTACACATAGCATGGCAGGAACTCAATAACGTTTGCTGCAATGAAATTACCTGTTATTCAAATAGTCTGGCTTATGTTTTAATGTGATCTTTATAATTTTATGAAATTTATAATAAAAAGGTAACGTTTAGTGCACAGCTTTCTAGTGTTCAATGCTTAGTGTTCACTGGTTGGCCCCAAGTGAATTTTTTCTTGAATTTTTTAATTTTTAAAATTTTTTTATTTCAGCATATTATGGGGGTACAAATGTTTAGGTTACATATATTGCCTTTGTCCCATCTGAGTCAGAGCTTCAAGCATGTCCATCCCCCAGACGGAGCACACTGCACCCATTTGGTGTGAATATATCCATCCCTTCCTCCCCCTTCCCACCCTCCCTACACACAACCCAAGTGGATTTTTGATGTATGTAGATACTGATTCCTTTACCCCTCAAGGCAGCATGAAAGGGCTTTCATGACTTAGAGGATTTGTCCCTATGTGCATTACAAATATTATCATGTTCTGTGTTTCCTGTGTTGTGAACAAGTTCAGCAGAGTGATGAGAGCATGAGTGCTGGAATCAGAGTGGCTGGATTGGAAATCTGCCTCTGTCATTCACTTTTTTGAGGCTCAAATTCTTCAGGCTTAGACTACGGAGTCTTAGTTTTATTTTTAGACTCAAGTCACAGGAGCCCCTGGCCCAGGCCCCATGTTTTAGAAAGCTCTGCTCTGGCTTCCCTGTGGCCATATCTTTCCTTGCAAGATAAGGAGGTTATGCTACTTTGTGTATGTGTTTACTTGGTGCCTATATCTCTCCTTAAAGGACAAGCTCTGGATTCCTGGGACCTTCTGCCAAATGATGTTGAGCCTACTTCCAAGATCTGCACAGGCCTCTTTTCTCAGCTTGTCTTCCAGTAGGCAGACCACATGCACAAAGTGCTGTCTCAGGATAGCTGTCTGAGGCAGCGTGGCCTGAGCTAAGACATGTGAGCCACAGGTCCACAGCCTGTGCACATGGTGTCCCCTGCAGTGTGGGACTTGGTGAGGAATTCAAGAGGAATTCTGAGGAATTCAAGAACTCAAATTCAAACTTGATCTTACATGTTTTTATGGAGAGATACTGGCAACACAAGAGTGGAGTACATGTTTTACAAAACAGTATATTAGCTTGGGTTATAACTTTTGAGTATCTAAACTTAAGGGGTGTATGTGTCTCCATTTGTGTTCTTCCCTAGATTTTGCATATGTTATAGTCTGTATCACTGAGATAATTAATACTTTTCTCCCTTACAAATTGATAATGTAGATTATTTATACTAATGTGAGCATACCACATTGTCTGATTTTTAGTAAGTGATCAATAAGTATAAGCTCTCACTAATAATAATTTATTTCTCCATTCATTTGTTCAAAATATATTTATCGAGTACTTGCAATGCATCAAACATGATTTTATATGAAAAGACAGACAAGATTCATTGTCTTTCTGTCATTTGCTGCTAAGTTGAGATAATTTAATATTGTACACTCTCATACACTTAACTTTCTACCATGCTTCTTTTCATTTTTGAATTTCTTTTTTTATTATTATTACTTCAATAGATTTAGGGGAAGCAAGTGTTTTTGTTATATGGATGAATTGTATAATGGCGAAGTCAGGGCTTTTAGTGTACCCATCACCATGGAAGTAGTGGACATTGTCCCCAACAGGTAGATTTTTATTTCTCATTTTCGCCTCCTTCCCCCCTTCTTAGTTTTCAATGTCCATTATACCACTTTTTGATCATATATACCCTTTATTTAGCTCTCACTTATAAGTGAGAACATGTGGCATTTGTTTTTCCATTCCAGAGATACTTCATTTAGGATAATGGCCTCCAGCTCTATCCAAGTTGCTGCAAAAGACATTATTTCATCTCTTTTTATGACTGAGTAGTACTGTATAGTATGTTTGTGTGTATACATACACACACATACACACATATACACACACCCCACATTTTCTTTATCTAATCATTAGTTAATGGGCACTTAGGTTGCTTTCATATCTTTGCAACTGTGAATTGTGCTACGATAAACATTTGAGTGCAGCTGTCTTTTCGATATAATGTCTTCCTTTCCTTTGGGTAGATACCCAGTAGTGGGATTTCTGGATCAAATGGTAGGACTACTGTTAGTTCTTGGAGGACTCTTTATGCTGTTTTCCATACAGGTGGTACTAATTTACATTTGCACCAGCAGTGTATAAGCATTCCCTTTTCAATGCATCTGCGCCATCATCTATTGTTTTTTGACTTATTATCTACCACACTTCTTGACACATGTACTTGTGCATATGCCAAAGGATATCACAGGCATTTTCCCAGAGTCTCAGAAACTGTATCCTAGATACTGATACAGTGTGAATAATGTTAGTCTGGGAGTTAGGAACCAAGGAAACCTGGATGAAACTTGGGCAAATCAGATTGCCCAGTAAAGATTATAGAAGGGGATCAACACAAGATGCATGGCAAAACTGTGTGTGTTCAAAGCTACATTTTTCTGGGGTTGATTTTTTATCATAATCTCAAAATGGTTTGTATTCCTCTTCCTTTCCCTCAGACTGCCCTCCCTCCTCCCCCCCCAAAAAAAGGTTTAAAACCATCAGACTTAGAGTTTTCACTAGTGAGAAAAAAGTTGATATCACATCCCCATTGTTTTAGAATTCATTATTTATTGCATGTATTTCTGCTTGATGAATTGTATAATAAAATGTTGACATAAAGTTCCCTGTTTAAAAACTCCTCCAGTCTTGGTTTTTAAATAACTGGACTCAAGAGAGTCAACCATAGTTTAAGAGAAATCACTAATCCCACATTTGACACAGCCTCTCTCTGTAAAGGCAATGTTTAGACTATTAGATGTTAGAAAATCCTGCCTTAGTGACATTAGGAGAATAAGTTAATAGATATCAAGCTTCCTTCTTTGTTCTCTGTACTTAATATCAATAAATAGTGCCTTATAATGTTGAAAGTCTGATTTTTTGCGTTCAGTTTACCAATTGACCTAAATAGGTGAGTTTGGGGAGAAAAGTTAATCCCAGATATGTGTTCCCAATAGCCTTTATTAACTAACTCAAGGGTCAACTGAAATGTTATTAGTTCCTGTCCTGTTCTGAGATTTCAGCTTATACCCTCAGACAATCTGGACCCACCATGAGAAGCAACACATCTCAACAAAAAGCAATATGCATAAGCTTCAGTCTCAGATGGGCCCCAGTCCTAATTCCAGTTCTGCCCCTTACAAGTTATGTTCTTTTGAACACATTACTTCCTTTCTAACTAACTAATTTAATCCTTCGAAAATGGATTAAATAACATGTCACAGATTTGGAAGAACAAATGAGAGAACATGTGTGTCTGACACAGGGTCTGCACGCAAAAATATATGACCACCTTCCAATCAAAGAGGGTGGGAAAAGCTAACAAATTTATTGGCACCATCCCGCGTCCTTCTGTGCTCCCACAGCACTTTGCTTTGACATTGATCATGCACCATCTTGTATGCAAATTAGTTATTTTCACGACTCTCTTTTGGGAGCCTCTCACATAGCCTTTATTCTAAGACAGTTACAAAATGTGAGAAAAGCCAATCAAGGGCATTATTGGAATCATCGGGAAATGTGGGCATGTGTTTGTGAGTTAGTGAAAAAAAACTCAAGTAGAGAGAGTAAGAGTTGTCCAAAAATCAGCTAAAACCATATCTCAGGGAAATAGTCACCAATGGCTTTAGGTTCTAGGTCAGGTGTTGTAAACTATGGCCTTGGGCTGCATCCTGACTCCTCTCTTGTTCTATTCTACTCTCGAATGTAGTTGCAGTCATTCACTACGTATTGCCTGCAACACCAAGCCAAAAACATTTACTCTCTGGCCATTTACTAGAAAAGTTTGCTGACCCCCACCCTTCAGCAGAACTATGCAGTAAAATATAGTGTGATTTTAAATTTTAAATGTTATGTAATATATGTATTACATAAATATATATAATTTATGATTGATCGATTCTCCATTTTAAGTCCTGGAAATCTGGTATGTGGTTTGCACTTACAGCACATGTCAGTTTGTTCCAGTCACAATCACAGTGCCCAGTAGCTACATGTGGCTGTAGCATCTTGAGGACAGAAGTGGCAGTGAATCAGGTGCTGGCTAGGTCACTGGACTAAACCCAGGCCAGTAATCTCTGGGAACCCCATCAGACCATGGCATACTTTGGAGCCTACATGAGGCAAACTGGGAAATAAAAAGCAGGTAAGATAAAGAGCAGGAAAGTTAGAACATGCCTGAGGGAGAAGAATGAAGGGAAATGTCAGCTGCAGAAGAGGAAGCCACCCAGAGATGCAGAGAGTGAATGTGTATGCCTAGTTTCCCAGTTGCTAGAAATTTAATAAAATAAATGTCAATTTCCCTACCGCCTAGATTCGGGATAATTCTGACATTTGTTATATGTCTTTAAAGAATCATTAGCTCTTGAAAAGCAAGAACTATGTTTAATTCATCTTCATATGTGATCAAGGTACCAACCACGGTGTTTGGCCCTTAGGATGTGCTGAAAATATATTAGTTAAGGCTGAAACTAAGCAGTGCAGTGCTGATAAGTGGATAACGAACAAATGATTGCTTAACAAATAACTAAAAATATAATAATAAACCCATGTTTCAGTGGCCGATAACAATTTCCTGAGGATGCTTGGAGTTTAGTAAGGATCAGAGTCTGAGAGTTAAAGAAATTAAGATCTACTGACAAACACCAAGCACCATTCTATTCATTGAAGAGGTGATTCTTTGTTCTTTTGGTAGTTTGTTTGGGGAGGAGGTGGAGCAAGGATTCCTGATCACAAGTCAACCAACCATACACATGCTTTCTGATAATGGAAACGGGCGATTTGAATGAAGCCAATGAATACAAAACTTTTTGCAGGCTAATTCTGCAGCAGAACCATTTCTGCCTCCAATTCTGTGCCTGCAGAGTGGACTGCATCCAGATTGCTCATGCATTACATCAAGTTGGGACCCCGATCTGCATATATTTCAAGGCAGTGTGATTCTAAATCGGACATGAACCAAAGAGCACCTAAGACTATAGGCGAGCTTCCACGGCTTTAAGATCGCAAATGTCGGTCTGCTGTTTCCCAGCCCCACGTCTCTGAGCACGAATTTCTGTTTTGGCTTCTGGTTGCCTTTATATCTGAAAAGCAAACTTCAAATTGCTCATATCACAGGAGAGTATTTGTGGTAAAATAGAAAGAAAATATCTATTTGTTACTCTCAATTTTTACTAGATTTCAGAGCCACAATTTAACCGGTATCACCTAGCTAAATTTCCCAGCAGAGTCGCATAGAAGTCGTGTTCTTCTATGGAATACCACAAGCTATTTGATATATACATAGGATGTACACACTGAAGTAGGCTGAATAATGGACCCCTCAAAGATATTCAAATCCTAACCCCCAGAGCCCGTATGTCACTCTTCATGACAAAAGGGAATTCACAGATATGTGTAAATTAAGAATCTTGGGATGGAAAGATTACCCTGAATTATCTGGGTGGCCCAATATAATCATGAGAGTCCTTACGAGCAGGGAGGTAGGAATGTTGGAGTCAGGCAAGGAGATGTGACAACCAAGGCAGAGGGTAGAGAGAGAGGGAGATTGCAAGATGCTACGTTGTCGGCTTTGAAGATGGAGTTACGCTCTGTGTATCCTCAAGAACCAAGAAATTACAGGTGACTTATCGAAGCTAGAAAATAAAAGTACACAAATTCATCCCTACAGCCTTCAAAGGAATGCAGCTCTGCCAACCCATTTTGGGACTTTTGACCTCTAGAATTGCAAGAGAATAAATTGATGCTTTTTTGAGCCACTAAGTTGGTGGCCATTTGTTACAGCAGAAATAGGAAAATAATACACATATATTATATATATGAATACTTTTCCATTTGAATAATAAATTTAAAAACCAGTTTACTTAAATGTCACATTTATATTAGTCCCTTCAAGGAGTTGAACTCAAAGTATTCCAAAAGCTTCATGTTTCTTTGGGGATCTAAAAGATGCCTGCTAGCTCTAAGCTATCATCTTCTACAACTTAAAAATGAAAACTAGCTTGAGACAGCAGCATTTCTAGCAGATGTTGATATATAATGCCAAACGAGGCAGATTCTAAGAGGGAAAAGCTATAGCAACTAGAGGGAATCTGAGCTTCCAACCTAGCAATGGGCTGGCACCAGCACTGTTTGTACCTGTTTCACATTGCTCTGGGCTGTGCTCAGTATTTTGTTGCACCATCTTCACAAGCTGACGAGGTCACATTATTATTTAGTAAATGGTAGAATCAGAAGTTACACTGAAGCAGATATGGCTCCAATGCACATGCTATCAATGTTCTACCACCCAGCTTCTGATATTCACTACAGGAATATTGTGTGTTCATTTCTTTACCAAGCTCATTCTCTGATGCATATTCTAATGCATTTATAAATAGGATTCAGTGTCGAGGCACTCTTTCTTTAACTTGTACCCTTCTCCCTTCCTGGTCCACACTTAACTTTGTATCTCTTCTCTGCATACCCTGTCCTCTTCTGCACTGGCGCTATGATGAGCGGGGAATGCGGTGCTCACCTGTCTTTCATGAACAGGTTTGTATCTGCTCTTTGTCCTTGGCCTCCATCCAGGAGAGACCTACTGCAAGGCCCAGACTCCTTCTAGGGTTCCATTTGAAAGCAGCACATGTAGCTAGGAAAAGGCAATCTGGAATCTTCGACTGTCCTGCTGCCTTCCTGTCTGACAATCAACATTGTCATTACCTGAAATAGCATGGGACAACTGAATGAATGAACCTAGCAAAGGTAGGAAATAATGTCCCTTTCAAATCAAATCAATCTATTTTCCTCCTTTAAAATTTAAAAGGGGAATGACAGATCCATGATATATTAAAGATTCTATGCTTCATTTTTATTTTGTAGAAGCTATAATGATCATGTGTAGTCAACAGATATCTCATTTGTCCCTAAATTACAATTTGATGATTAAGGTAAAGTTTCAGTGCCAAATATTCCTATTCCGGTCAATATTTACTTTAATTATATGCAGATGTCTTCAATTGTTCAATTCTTGGTATAAGTAGTATGTACAAAATTAAAAGGCATATTAAGATGGGAAGGAATCTTATTTTACTTTGCAAAGACATCAGCCACACCATAAAAACAAAAACCATTATCGTATACATCATTCTTTGGAGAACAGCCTTGATAATTTTAGAAAAATAACTATGCAAATTCTAGGAAACTGCAGGAAAAACTGCCATTTTCCACATTAAATTAAACGAGGACGTTTCCGTGACAATGTGTTTGGAAGTTACAGTTAAATAAAGTGTAGGTGATATTATTAGCATTAGAAAGACTTCTAGAGTTTGTAAGAAGCCAAATTTTCAAAGACCCTCTAGCCAAAAATTCAGTTAGGGCTTTCAAATGTCATTCCAGGCTTGGGGTTTCTCTTTGCAGTGAAGCTCAGAAGTCTTTTCCTTTAATTCAGACTGAATCAAATCCTGTTGACCTACTTTCGGAGATTCACCAAGAGAAATGTAGCTATACTGCTGAGGTCCCTTTCTCTTTAATTATTATATTACTTCTCTATTTCTATGTAACGAATTACCCTCAGACTTATCAATTTGCAACAACAATATGAAATTATTATTTAACAGTCCCTGTGGGTCAGAAATTCGGGAGCAGACTGCTGTGTGGTTCTGGCTCGAGATCTCTAATGAAGTTGCAGTCAAGTGTCAGTGGTGCTGCAGTATCTGCTTCCAAGGT
>CAUYSK010025341.1:0-68685 GCA_963575035.1 Avahi laniger | reverse complement strand
ACTAGACCCAAGCATTTGGAAACACTATCAATCGACCACCAGTCTGTTCTGTATGTGTACACATTTTACAATCCTTTCCAGCAAATCCTTAAATCTCTTTTATTTTCAGCAATGGAGCCTTAACTCTGATTCACTAAATTAAAAAAAAGTCACAAGTGCATATATAAGGATTACATCTATTAGATATTGGGCAGGGGGGAGGGGGGAGGAGGGAGGAGGGGACGGGTATATGTGTACACAAAGAGTGCAATGCGCACCACGCAATAGGATGGACATATTTGAAACCTGAACTGAGGGGGGGGGGCAAGGGCAACACACGTAACCTAAACATCTGTACCCCCATATTATGCTGAAATAAAAAAAAAAGAAAAAGAAAAAGTCACACTAGAGTTACAATTTTCTTCTCTGGCAATGAAGAATTTGTAGAGGTATAGGGTAGGAAATGTCTCAGTCTCTCAAAAAGTGACAGAGTAGAATAACCCTGAAATTTAATATAATTATCAGTTATTGCTCCTTAAAAAAATCTTGATTGCCAGTGTATGCTTGTTTTCCTGCCTCCCATGGGGAATTTTTTCATCAAATTGACATTAAATATGCCCCTCAGAATTAAAATTTGAAGATAAATATTATGTCATTAAATATAAAATGTCTGATTTTAAATAAAAAATGTAACTTATTATATCTCAAACAAGAAGCAGTACAATTAATCAAAGTGTGCATCTAAACTATTGAAACAATTTTGTCATCTTAACAGTAGCTTGTTTGTGCCAGCACCAAAGAAGCCTGCAGAGAAAGTTGCAATGAAATCGCCAAAGGCATTTTCCACAACTTGTTGAGAATTGAATATTTTCCTTGCAAGAAGTGGTCCAAAATCTGGAAGAAGTGGTAGTCAGTTTGTGAAAGGTCTGGTGAATATGGTGGATGACAGAGAGTTTCCAAGTCCAGCCCCTGTAGTTTGAGCAGGGTTGCTTGTGAGACATGTGCTCGAATGTTGTCTTGCAAGAGGATTGGCCTGTCTCTATTGACCAATCTTGGCTGCTTAATCACAAGTATCCTCATCATTTAGTCCAGTTGGTTGTAGTAGACATCCACTGTAATCGATTGACCAGGTTTCATGAAGCTGTAGTAGATCCAGTGGGTCCAGTGCTGGATCACCAAACAGACACCATTAGCTTTTTTTGATGAATATTCGGTTTGGGGCTGTGTTTCGGCACTTCATTTTTATCCAACCATTGTGCCGAACGCTTGCAATTATCAAAAAGGATCTATTTTTCACCACATGTAACAATATGATGTAGAAATGGCTTGCCTTTATGTCATGACAACAAAGAAAGACAAGCTTCCAGAAGATTTCTCTTCTGATGCTCGTTTAATTCATGCAGAACCCATGTATCCAGCTTATTTACCTTGACGATTTGTTTTAAGTGGTCCAATATTGTTGGCATAGTAACTTCAAACCTTGCTGCTAATTCATGAATAAATAAAGATGGATTCACTTCCACTACAACTTTTAGTTCATCATTATCCAACTTGGTCTCAGGTCACCGACATGGCTAATTTTCAAGATTAAAATCACCAGAATGGAACTTCTCAAACCATCTAAGTACTGTGCGTTCATCAGCCACATCCTTCCCAAACACTTTGTTGATACTGCAAGCTGTCTGTGCTGCATTGGTTCCATGATGGAACTCGTATTCGAAAAGAACATGAATTTTTGACTTATCCATGGTTTCACAAAAATTTGAAAGATAATCACAAGCCAAAATGTGTATTTGAAAGACTGAGGATGTACCTTCCTAATAAAAATAAAACAAGAAGTGTCAAAGGGAAATGTTAGAGATATCAACTGTCAAACTCAGTAGTTAAGAAATTTGGACATCTCATATTTAATAGCCTAAATAAATGAGAAGTCAGAACTTCCTAAAATGGGTCATGGGTCATAAATCGAAGCTTTTTGTTTTGATGTGAATAAGTTGTGTTCACTCAGCTTTTGCAGAACTGACTAACTTATTTTTTAATTACTGTTGTGTGCAAGAGCTGGTATTACTTCTTCAATCTCTACCCTACTTGAACATAGTGAGAAATATCTTTACTCCTGCCACATACATGTCTTATGAACATACCCACTGATTCTTAAAAATGCATTTGCATTTGTGAGAAAAAAGAAGAAAGTAAACTAATATAAATCAAGTATCAACCAGAATAAGCTTTTTATACATAAAGTGTTTTTTTTAGAATAAGAGATTTCTAAGGCATAGTAGTAAAAAGAAGATTAGCAATATATATTTTAGAAAATAACTGGTAAATGCTCTCAATGAAAAGAAAATAAATATTTATTTAGCTTAGCACAGTAAAAAAAATTGAATTATAAAACTCTCTGGGGACAATAACTTTAGAATGGCATGGGGGAAAGTAAGGAGGATGATCAGTAAAATAAAGGTTTTTCAGCATTAACAGATCAAGCAACTTACAAGAAAAATATGAGTGCCCCCTCTCCCCCTCACTAACTTGTCATCAGAGTTATCTTCATACCATTCAGATTATGGTGTCAGAAGGGAAGTAAACTGAGGGTCTGACTAAGAATTGGATAATAAAACCACTATTTGTGCAATTTACAGTTCTGGTTTAAAGAGTAATGTTACTATTAATACAAAGAAACCAGTTGCTAAGAAGTTGCTAAAACAAATCAAGAAAGAGGGTCTAATAATTAACTCAAGTATCTACATTCAACTAAGCAGGTGAAAAAAAGCCTTTACTTAATTAGGAGTTAGATAGAATGAGGGAATTGTTGCCAGCGGTTCGAAAAGTAAATAAATAAATAAAAGGAATATATCTTCTAAAGAAGAGGTAGGACTTGACTCTGCGGAGAAATGGGAATGCTAGCCCAACCACGTTGTTTCTTTTCCTTTATTCACTGAGGATTCTTTCTTATGGTGCTTATTAGAAAGTTTAATGAAAAACAAGAAAAACAAGCTGATGGAATATAAACATATAAGATAGGCAATGAGACAGAACTTTCCAAGTCAGGGATGAAACAAGGAGATATTTTGGCTTAGAGGTTGCCAGAGGTTTTATACCTGAAGTCTAGGAGTTAAAGATATTCTTACAAAAGGTTTTTTTCCATCAAAGTAAGATGTGGTGCTATTGAAAAGATACACCCATAAATCTTAAGTATAAGTTTTATTACATTTTCTTGTAAATAATTTAACAAACAAATATTAATTGAACTCTTTTCCAGTGGTTCAGGTGCATTGGACATAGCAGTGGACAAAACCTCTGCTTTCATGTTCCATTCTATGAGTGAGAAAGAGATAACTTACATGTTAATGTGTAAGCGGAGGGTGGTAGCAAGTGCTGGGGAGTAAAACAAAACAGGAGGAGTAGACAGGATGTGTGGAGATTAGAGTTAGAAGGTAAAATAGAGAGATTGACTCCATTTGTGATGTTTGATGACAGCTTCCTCGACCCACCACTTCCCCTTCCTTTTCTGCTTCCTGCATTTGTGTAAGCTGATCAGAGAGCCCAGTTCTGTCTCCTTTCGGTGGCCTGCACACCACCTGGGAGCCCTCACTCCAGCCTCACCTCCTAGTCACCATAAAAGCCAAGCCAGTCCCCTTTCCCTGCTATCTCAAGCCATTTTTGGATCTGAGAGCTTAAGTATTTAAAAATATATATTTGGAGGATTACGAGCATATCAGGCACAAGAAAAGATCAGCAAACTTGAAAATGAGTCAATAGAAATTAATCAGAAACAGTGGAAGAAAGAAATGAATAAAGCCTAAAAGACCCAATGATAATATCAAGCCAAACATACATGGAATTAGAATCACAGGAAGTAAGTAGAAAATACTAGGAGAAAATATGTTTGAGAAAATAATGGCCATAAATCACACCAATTTGGTAAAAAGTGTAAAGCCACCAATCTAGGAAGCTCAGTGAACTTCAAGCAGAATATATTAAGAAAAACACAATGAGGCCCATTACTGTCAAATTTCTGAAAACCAAAGAGAAAAAGAAACTTAAGAATACCTAGAAAGAAACAAAAAATGGCATTAAATACAAGGAATAATGATAAGGATAACAGCTAACATAAAAAAAAAAAACAGAGGAAAATTTTTTAAAAAATGTTAAAGTGCTGAAAGAAAATAAAAAATAACCTAAAATTCTTTATCTAGTAGAAATATCTTTTTAAAATAAAGTGAAATAAAAATATTTTCAGATGTAGCTGAGAGATTTATCATAAATTGACCCACACTATCATAAATGCTGAAGGAAGTTCTCAGCTAAATAAAACCGATATATATGCAAAGGAAGATCCGATTGACATGAAGGAATGAGAAAATAAGCAATGAAAATATTTGGATAAGTATAAAAAATTATGTACCCACATTTCTTTCTTTCTTTCTTTCTTTTTTTTTTTTTTTTTTTGAGACAGGGTCTCACTCTGTCACCCAGGCTGGATTGTAATGCCCTGATCATAGCTCACCAAAGCCTTGAATCCTTGGACTCAAGAGATCTTCTCACCTCAGCCCCCCAAGTAGCTGGGGCTAAAGGAACACACCATCACACCGGATTAATGTTTTTTTTTTAAGAGATTGAGTCTCACTATGTTGCCCAAGGTGATCTTCAACTCCTGGCCTCAAGTGATCCTTTTGCCTCAGCCTCCCCGATTGCTGGGATTATAGGCATGAGCCACTGTGCCCAGCCAATTTCTTAATTATTTTTAAGAAGACAATTGATAGTTTATGCAAATAAAAATTGGACCAAAGATTTGAACTGACACTTTATCAAAAACATGCACAAATGGTTTGTTAAACACATAAAAAATGTTAATTATTATTATTTTTAAGAGAAATGCAAATTAAAGCCGTAATGCAATATCACTACATAGCCACTGGAGTAGCTAAAATTATAAAGTCAGACAATTTCAAGTGTTGGTAGATATTTCAGTAATCGAAACCCTCACACATTACTAGTGATCATGCAAAATGGTTCAACTAGTTTGAAAAAGTATTTGGCATTTTCTGATAAAGTTAAATATAATACATCTACTCTATAACCCAACATTTCTACTCTTAGTATTTAACTGAACAAAAAGAAAACAGATGACCGCAAGGAGACTTGAACAAAAATGTTCAGAGGGGCTATATTTTCATTTGTCCCAAACCAGAAAAATTCAAAAGTTCATCAAGGAGAATGGATTCACAAATTGTCACATAGTCACACAAGAAAGCATTGCTCAGCAATGAATGGAACATATGACTGATACACACAAAAACACAGACTTTGAAAACATTCTGTTCAACAAGAGAAGTCAGAAATAAAAAAGGACATCTATGAATTTATTTATGAAGTTTAAGAGCAGGCAGGAACAAACTATAGAAATCAGAAGAATGGTAGAGCCTTATGGTAGACTGAAAACTTGCTGAATGGGCAAGGGGAATCTTTCTGCAGAGAAAGAAATGTTTTATATTTTTCTGTCAAGTTTGTTTTTATTGTGCAACAAACCATTGCAAAACCTCAGAGCTTAAAGCAACATTCATTTTATTTAGCAAATAATTTTGTTGGTCAGCTGGGTAGTGTTTCTCCTCTGGACAAGCCCCGCTGACCTTGTGTATCTCTCTCATACATTTGCGGTCATCTAGAGGCTAGAAGATCTACAACGGCCTTTCTCCCATGTCTGGCTGTTGGTGGACTCTGAGCTGGAATATCTTGGTTCTCCTCTGTGTGGCTTCTCACATTCTAGCAAGCTAGCTCAGCCTCATTCACTCGTTAATCTCATGATTCCAAGAGCACCAGGTTCCAATGCAAAAGGCAATTTTCAAATATTTCCTTGTGTGGTATTTGCTGCTGTCACCTTCTAAAAGCAAATCATACAACCAAGCCTAGAGATGAGTAGTGGAAAAAATAGATTCTACCTTTTTAAGAAATAAGCTGTAATATACAGAGATGGGAAGAACTTGCTTTGAACTTTCAATCTATTCCAATCTTAATTAAAATGTTATTTACCTGAGTATATATACATTGTCCAAATGTATACTCAAAATCAGTGCATTTAACTGTATATAAGCTATATCTCAATGTAAAAATACTAAAAAGCAAAAAAAAGGAATGTATATGTGCCTAGAGGTGAAAGCACCAATATATTATAATATTTGGTTTATCATTGAGCATGCTTTTTGTAGCAAGAAATAGAAAAATCTGACTCAATAGATTTAAGCCATAAAGAGGATGTATTGTTTTTAAAATGAAAAGACCATTTATAACTTCAGGTGTGGTTCGATCAGGCTCTAGAGCCACCGTTCTGCAATTCCTTCTTCTTTGCTTTCTTTCTTATGCCTGAATAGATATATTTCTCTGGTTGGCATTTTTCTTGACAGCAAAATGGCTACAGCCATTTTGTAGGTCTTACATCCGCACATCGTCCAGAAAAAAATGTTGATTCTCCTCTATCGACCAACAAACAAAAGTCAAGAGTTTCACTCTGATCAGACTGAACTTAGATCCTAAGCCTAGACAGTCACTGAAGTAGGCATAGGTTACATGCTCATCTTTGAGCCAATCATTGTTGTGAGGAGGGAGGACAAGATTAAGGTCGTGTCAAGCCGGACCTAACCCTAAAGGTAAAAGCACGTTGGCTAATGCTGTCCTAACCTCATGGCAGCTACAGAGTGTGCAATAGGTGGAGTAGATGCTGTGGAGGCAACCAGATTACACAAAGCAGAGAAATCTGGGGGAGTAGGGTAAATGCGGAAAAATAATCTAAGTTCAGTAATCAAGCAGGAAATGAACAGAAAGAAAGGATTTTTCGGAGTTGGGTACAATTCTCAGTCAGAAAATACTGATAGATTTACTTTACTTTTAGTCTCAAGTAAAAAAATTTAGTCAGAAAAAATATAAAAGATTGACATTGTATAAGCTGTTATTTCTATTTGTATTTTTTGACACCTACGTAGAAATCCCCAGTTGAGGCTTTTTCATCCCACCTGTCCTGCACCTGTTTGTTTCGCTGTTACTATAGAGTTGCTCTGAGGAGCGCATCTGGACTTCGGATTATACTCACTTTGGGACACTAGCCTGGTTTATTCTCAACCTGTAGATTTTATTACTGTACAGTATTTCACAAAGACTACTGCTGTGACAGAATGATCCTGAGACCTGGAAAACTGAGACGTGATTTTAGAAATCTGTCTAGGGAACAATGTCCTCCTCCCAAATATTTATTCTTATCTTGTGGCTCTTTGTGAGGGAAAATAATTGTCAGGGAGTAGGTTCTGACACTCTCACATTCTCTGGCATATGTCTGAACATCTGCCACTCAAAAATTATCTCTTTCACATAACATTTGCCACCTGAGAATTCCAAGTGTCTGCAGAAGAAGAAATAATTAAGCCGTAATAGTCATTTACACTTCAGTGTGAATAAGGTCACGGGCTCTTAGTAAGCAGGATAGGAGGAGCAGCGGAGGAAGCTGAGGGTGTGAGGACAAGAAATCTTGAGTGTTTTCAGACAAGGGGGACCTCTAAGGGAATAAATCCCCATAAGTAAAACTGTAGTAGCCAATATAAACATCTGCTTTATAATTGTGTGCAGTCTACACCTGGGCCTTCTCTCAGCATTTTTAATAAGTGTGGAAGAATTTGTATAATGCAGCACTGTGACATTGTCTTAGGAGAACCAGGAGACATGAAGAATAGGGAAAGTGTCAATATAGAGGCCTGCATCCTGCCTTAAATGTCTCCTCTGACACTGCCTATGTGACCCCAGGCAAGGTGTTCAATCTCTTTGGGTCTTCATTTCTTCACTTGAAAATTGAAGACCATAGCACTTATCTCACAGTATAATTATGAAAATCAGAATACATTATGAATAAACCCACGTAAAGTTATTCTAACATCTGTCATACTCAAGCAACCATTATCACAGTGGGTGGGGAGAAGGTGAATAAAAAGATAAAAATGAGGGAGGGGTGTTTTCTTGTAACCACAACTTTTGAAGCAGAGAAGAATTTAAAGTATTTCTTAAGCATCTACTTTCATGTCCAACAACATGACAGGCATCGACTGATGCAAAAGATGGATATATGAGTAGTTCCTGCTTTACAAGCTTCACTGAGTCATTGAGGGAGCAGGAAAATAAGTAGTAAAAGAGTCGATTTCCAATATGCAACATGGTAAGAGTTTTAAACGGTTAGAAGAAGTTTGGGGAGTTGGGTAAAGCTTCATGAAGGAAATGGACCCCCATTGCTTCTGAAAGGATGGTTAGATATAGAGGACTGTAGTGATCTTCCCTAGCATTCCAGAGAACAGTAGAGCTGCCAGAAGCAACTAGTCCTCTCTGGTCTTCCTTTGTCTGCCAAAAGAGCACCTGGCATCTTAGAAGTGCAGCCAATGTGGCAACAGGGTTTCGTGTATAAAAAGTGACCCAGGCATGACTCACCGATTCTGTATAAGCCATAGGCTTTGAGGGCATAGCTAATTCAGAACAAAGCACGGTCACAGGATCCAAGGGAGACACTAATACCAGGCAACTCTAGTCATTCAGAGCTGGAAGACATGGCCGTCATTTAACAGATTATTCTCCTTTTTCTGAGGAAGAACTCAAGCGCCAAAGGGCATAGTTGCTCAAGACCACGCAGCCACAGATTACGTAGTCACAGATCCAGAACAGCAGACATTCCCAGGCTAGGTACTGCCCTAATCGGAACTCCCTCTAAGGTTGAAGTTTCAAAAGAAAGTTTCACCATAAACAAAAGTATTTTTTTTTCTTCTGGTAATGAAGGACTTGGCATTGTCTGGATTTTAATTTCCTCATCAGTAAAATGAAGACGTTGAACTACAGTGTCACTATAAACACGCTCCTTCACTTCCCCACCACATTTTAATTATTTTCCATGTTCTTCTGAACATTTTCTCCTAAATTGATTGTTGGACATTGTTAAGACAGTTTTTGATCAGTGAAAACATGAGAAACAAATAATTAGAAAAATGAGAGAAATAGAAAAAGATTAGGACATAAAATTAGCAGAGCATACAATCTCATGCATAGCGACTTGCGGTGACACCAAGGAAACTCTAAAGTCCCTCGTGAAAAAAATATTTCAAGTAGATAATGCTGTCTTCCTGTAAATCAGGTGACTGGCTAAAGTGGCATATCACCTTGAAGGTGTATACAGGAAAAAATAATGTGAAAATCAAATCCATATTATTAAACTGGGTGGACCAAGGGACTCGGATCTTTGAATGTAGCTCTTCATTTGATAATATCTGTGTCTTCTTTCATTGCCCAAAATAGTTAATGTCTGTCAGGTGCTTTCAACCCCTCAGAAGAAAAGCACTTAAGTAAAATATGAAGTGTCACTTTGAGTAGTGAGCTTTGACTTCCAAATCCAGGGAGTCTGGGTTTAAATTCAGGGAACTGGAAACTCATTTGTTTTGCTTCACAGTTCCTTTCTAGTCATCTGATGTACTGCTAATCTTGACAGTGCAAATCTGAAGGCAAATCCCCTTATTTTTACCCATAACTCAAAATATGGCTCTTTTTGTATTAAATGAAGGTATTTTGACTATCTAAAGATTTTAGACAAAAAACAAACTACAACCTATCCCGTGTTCAGTGGATCTCTCTCTCTCTGCTCCCCTCTAGGAATTGCTGTGCTGAATCTGAGGCCATTTCCTTTCCCAGCCAGAGCAATTCCACTCTTATCTGATATCTTGATCTTAACCCAACACCCTTACAATAAACCAGGTGGCCTGATGTTTGATACCATTAACCTCCAACTGCTGAATAACTTCCTCAGAAGGGAGCCGAATCTCCAACAACATTTACAAAACTTGGTCAACCAGAGACAGCACCAAAGCAAAAAGAATGGAGAAGGTTTTATTAACTTAAAAAAAGCAGAATGTTTTCTCAATTTAGTAGAGTTTGTCCTGTGTAGGGAAAGAAGAGAAAAGAAATGGAAAGACCCTTTTGAAAAGTTGTGGTCTTGCAGATTAAATATCTCTTCACACCCAGCCAACACAGCCAGACCCCGTATCCGAACATGTCTTCTTCAACATCTTGAAAAGCAAGGACTGCAACTATATTTTGAAACAGATAGTTTTTAGAAGTATATACTAATGTCCCTTCTTAATATAAAGTTTGTGTAATGTGACTAAGCACAAAGAATTATCTGTAACTTAAATACTCAGTTGTTTTCAGATAAGGAAAAAACAAGGAAAAGGCATGGAGATTTCTCTATACCAAACAGATTGCAGGACAACTTTATGGTTAGAAGATTGGTTTAGGCAAAATACAGTTCTCACATTGTATTTTTTGTTCAGAAAGTTTAAAGACTTTTTTAGAAAGTCCTAACAATCAAAACTTGATGGATACACACACACACACACACACACACACATACACACACACACATATATATAATTTAGAAAGCTAAGATGGCAAGGTAGAGGAAATGAACTCAGTGGTCCACTGCCAGGATTTTTTTTTTCAAGTCAGATTCTATAAGCAGATACGAGATGCAGAAAATAGAATTCACTGCAGCTAAAATCTCAGACAGTAAAATATGGAATTCAGTGGCATTTATCACTCCACACAGTAATCATCCCAAATGGAACAAGCTGAGAATTGACTCAACCAATTTTATCTGCTTTAGAGGTTGAGCTCATTATTTTCCTACCATTCCCTTGTCAAAGGATGAAGGAAACCCTGAAACCTGAACTCAAAGTTTTGATTAACAGCAATAAAAGCATTTATCTTTTTGTCACTCATTTTCTTATTCTAATGAGTTTGTCTAGGAAAAAATTAGTTTGTTAATAATCAGAATATAAGTTTCAGGTGATTGAAGCACTGTTCCAGCAGCTGCATCTCACATACAGGTGTCAGGCATCCTGTGCAGTCTAGGGCAGGTGTTGGTCATTTTTTATTAGAAAAATACTCCATAAAGAAAGAAGAAGACTAGAATATTTTAGATGAATGTATTCATTACAAGTCTTAAATAGCCGAGTTAGCCCTGGACTTGGACAGAAGATTGGCTTCTATAAGGGATGATAAGAGTCTGAAGCACTAAGCAAATTAACACACAGCAAACAAGCATGAGACATCTAATAATATAAGATAATATATAATAAAACAATAAAATAATATGGAATAATATAAAAGAATAAAAGAGACATATTACAACTTTCAAGCAATTCGTAATCTAGTAGGAGCCACATGTGCTGACAGCTAGCTAACATCGCATGGTAAATGCCGTGCTACTGACTTGAAGAAAGTACCATGGGGCACAGGGAAAGCAAGAATTTGCTTTGGTTGAGAAATTTCACAAACACAGTCCCCACAGAATACTGGTCTATCATTATAGCTGTATTCTTTGATTTTTAACGGCTTTTTCAAAAATGTAAACTATTTATTGAGAAATTGCTATTTGTGCAAAAGCTAAGGCTGTTCCTGGTCTATCTCACACTATCTACGCGAGGATTATGAAAGATAGTCTTTATTTTCCACATTTTAAAGTTCACTTTAAGAAACTTAAAACTCAGAGACAGTAAAACTAAAGTCACACAGGTCCTAGGAAGCAGTATTTGGTATATAATTCCAGATCTATTTGATCTTGGATTCAAATTTTCTGCCCACTTGACCTAATTTCTCACTTAAACTCATTAATAAATAATCTTAGATCATGATGAAAAAGTACAGGATTGAGGGTTAGAAAGGAAGAAGGAAAAGGGACTTAAAATTGTGACAGTACCCACAATAAAGTTTGTAACTTCCTAATTTTTCAAAGAGTAGCCCCTATACGATTTTTTAATAGCAAATATATCTTTATGATAAGAAAAATCCCATGGTCCAGAATACTCAAAATAGTGCGCAGAAAGCTCTGCTGAACAAATGGTTCTGCCTTTTCTCACAGTAAGCTCTCAAGCCAAACACTGGAAAGAAACTGTCTGCCCTGTAAGCCGCTCTCCCATAAACAGCACAGAAATGTATCCTAAGGGAACCCCTTTTCTCATCATTCTCAATTATGTAAGAGGTGGAATTTGGGGTGCAGTTGTCCCTAAAATACAATGACTCAGACAGATGCAGTCAGAGTATCTCCCTGGAGGTAATGGGAATGACTGCTCCAAGGCCAGCCAGATCAGGGGTCAGAGAAGAATGGGAAGAAATGAAGTGGCTCCTAGGGCTAGTATGGGAGGAGGCGGACAGAATTCATGTACATAAATTAATAAACTAAACAAACCCCATTAACAACATCTTCATCATTGACAAATAAATGTAATGGGATAGTTCCCTACTTTCTTCTCCATATGACCTGGGTTATACTTTTGTGATTCCTTTCTCTCTTTCAAATACTGTTAAATGTATCTCAATCGAGCCATTGTTTTAGGGAAGAGAGAATGCAGGGAAAGAAGAGGAAAATTACAACTTTCCAAACCTATTGACTTGTATTGTTTTCTCTTGTAAAACAGGGCTGTTACTACTCACACAAATGATGAAATGAGATGACCTACATAAACTGCCAGCAAAGTAACTGGCATGTAAAAAACAATCTTCACAGATGGAATTAGTAGTTGTTGCAATTACTGTTTTCTTTTAATTGTTATTATTATCATGATTTTTTCAAAACAATTACATCACAACCCTTGGACCTTTTGTGAATCTAATTTCTTTGAATGTAGAATACTCTTTCCTTTTGTTCTGGTTCCTACCCCTTGGTTTGAAAATGCATTTCTTAAAATCTTTTTCTATTGAAAGTGGACTCTCAAACACACTCTAAATTATCTGTAATATTTCCATCTTTTCTTATTTAGTCTCTCCTCATATTTTATTTTCTAACAAACCCTTTAGCTGATAAATTTCCCTTGTGCCATCTCCCCTTCTCCCAAACACTCTCTGTTTTTCCCTCTTTTTCTCCCTGTCTTCCCACAGGTTGGTTTCAGCAGTCACATCAGCACCTCTGACCACTGACAGCTACCTAATCACTGCCCATTTCTTCACTGACGGCCAACTGGCCTTTGGGGAACATTATGTCCCGATGACATTGAGTCCTTTAGATGTTCACAAGTCAATCTGGAAACTCAAGTCCTAAATTGAAAACATATTTCAGCAGAAATGACATGCAGGTTTTCCCGTACATGTAGGGCTTGTTGGAACCCTGCAAGGTAGTGTCATCACAAGGAAAAGAAAAAACAGACAAAGAGAGCCCGGCCCTTCAAGGCCATGATCAAAATTCTTCCTTTTGGAGAGTTTCCAGTTGTTTGTTTTCCATCTTTTTCTGAGTCTAAGCAGTTTTAGCCCAGACCATTTTAGATGGAATAATAAGGAAAGCACATAGGATATGAGGAAGTGCCACACTGAAGGATGGACAGAGGAACCCATATTTTTCAAATGGAGCACAGAACACACAGCAATCAGAACTGCTCATCTCTTTTCCTGAAATGACCCCCTAGAAATCCTGTGCTTTCTAAAGTGTTAATACTTGCCACAAGGTTTGTGAAGCCCAAGCTAATGTTTTCTCTCCCATTCCCTTAGAATAAAGATTCATGGAACCCTTCATCTGTAAGGATTTATGTGCTGGACTAGCTTCCCTTCCCATATATGTTTTATTCTAAGTCTACTTTTAAGGACATTTTCTATTTTCAGCTTCCCCTTATCATAAAGTTTGCAAAAAAGAGGGAAAAAATGTAATTACCAAAAATAACACTGATTTCAAATCAGTAATTGAAATAACAAATAGGAAAATATTCGTCATCTCCTCCATATAGCTTCCCTGTTTCACTCATTAGAAATTAATTCCTGACATGTATTGCATAGTTTTCTGGTATTCACTGTATCATCAACCACAATTCTCATCTAGAAACCAAGGTATTGTGAGGGTAATTACAACTAGTAATAACAATGGTAATAATAGCTAGCAATTATTCAGCTGTTTCTATGTTCCAGGAACTTTCCTTAATATCTACATTAGTTAGGGTAATGATAGCTGCTATTACAGAAGAGTCCCTGAAACTCAGTGATTCAAACAAGGTATGACTTTGTTTCTCACTCACATGAGAGTCCAAGGCTCCTTTTCTTGTGGTCATTTAATGACCAATGATGACAGCTGTGATACCATTTTCAGGGCAAAGCCTCCATCTTTGCTGTAGCCAGCAACATTTCCTTCATCATGTCTGAAATATATATGGATGTAGTCAACTGGAATTATTATTTGTAGTTTCTTATTATTGTTATTAAGAATATTTGGTGGGCTGTGAACAGATTTAACTTACATTATATGATCTATTTGGGATAAGCTGGGACTCCTAGATTTTTGTTGTTATTGTTAATCTTGAAAGTGACATTACTATTAATTTAAAGTTGCAAATAGTTTTCTGCTTTTCAAAAAGCAGAAGGTTGAATTTGGAAGCAGAGTATTTCTCCAGCCAACAGGCAGAAATTAAAGCTTACAAGAGCTTTTTAGTTACGTAACTATTTAAAAAAATAAACAACTTTTTCTACAATGGATACGTGGGCATACCTCATTTTATTGCCCTTTTTTTTAATTTTGCTTTGAAGATACTGTATTTTTTAAAAATTGAAGGTTTGTAACAGCCTGTATCAAGCAAATCCATTGGCACCATTTTTCCAACAGCGTCTGCTCACTTCATGTGTTTGTGTCATATTTTGGTAATTCTTGTAATATTTCAAAATTTTTCATTATTATTATATCTGTTATGGTTATCTGTGAATAGTGATCATTCATATTACTCCTGTACCACAAACTGTGCCCTTATAAGACAGTGAACTTAATCAATAAATGTGTGAATTCTGACTGCCCCACTGACTGGCTGTTACTCATCTCTCTCCCTTTGCTTGGGTCTCCCTATTCCCTGAGACAACAATATTGAAATTAGGCCAATTAATAACCCTACAATGACCTCTAAGTGTTCAGGTGAAAGGAAGAGTCACACATCTCGCACTTTAAATCAAAAGCTAGAAGTGATTAAGCTTAGCAAGGGAGGCATATTGAGAGCCAGAATAGGCCAAAAGCTGGGCCTCTTGCACCAAAAAGTTAGCTAAGTTGTGAACACAAAGGAAAAGTTCTTGAAGGAAATTGAACATGCCACTCTAGTGAACACACCAATGATAAGAAAGCAAACAACCTTATGGCTGATACGAAGAAAGTTTCAGTGCTCTGTATAGAAAATCAAACCAGCCACAACAGTCTCTTAAGACTAATCCAAAGCAAAGCTCTCTCTTCAATTCAGTGAAGGCTGAGAGACCTGAGGAAGCTGCAGAAGAAAAGCTGGAAGCTAGCAGATTCTGGTGCATGAGGTTTAAGGAATGAAGCCATCTTTATAACATAAAAGTGCGAGTTAAAGTACCGAGTGTTGATATAGAAGCTACAGCAAGTTATCCAGAAGATTTAGCTAAGATAATTGATGAACATGGCTATGCTAAACAACAGATTTTCAGTGTAAACAAAACAGCGTAATATTGGAAGAAGATACCATTTAGGACTTTCCCAGCTAGAGAGGAGAAGTCAACACCTGGCTTCAAAGCTTCAAAGGTCAGGCTGACTCTCTTGTTAGGGGCTAATGCAGCTGGTGACATTAGTTGGTGCCAATGCTCATTCACCATTCTGAAAATCCTAGGGCCCTTAAGAATGAAGCTAAATCTACCCTGCCTGTGCCCTGTAAAGGAACAACAAAACCTGGATGACAGCACAGCTGTTGACAACATCGTTTAGTGAATATTTTAAGCCCACTATTGAGATCTAACACTATTGAAACAAAAAGATTTCTTTCAAAATATTACTGCTCATTGGCAATGCACCTGGTTCACCCAAGAACTCTGGTGAAGATGTACAAGGAGATGAATGTTGTTTTCATGTTGCTAATACATCCTTCCTGTGGCCCATGGATCAAGGAGTAATTTCAATTTTTATATCTTATTTAAGAAATATATTTCATAAGGCTGTAGTTGCCATAGACAGTGATGGATCTGGGCAAAGTAAATTGAAAACCTTCTGGAAAGGATTTACCAATCTAGATGCCTTTAAGAACATTCATGGTTCATAGGAGGAGGTCAAAATATCAACATTAACAAAAGTTTGAAAGAAGTTGATTCCAACCCTCATGGATGACTTTGAGTGGCTCCAGTGGGCCCTTCTGTGGCATGTGATAAGGTGGCCATGGTAAACCTTGGCAGTGTCTGCATGACGCCATCTCTGCCAGCTCACAGAGTACTCAAGCCATGAGGGTGTAGCTACTCCCACATAGATTTTGAAGGTTGGAGCAACCCTTTGGGTCTTGGGATATAACCCAAACAGAGGGCTCCCTTACCCAGTGAAGTCACGAGGGTGGAGCTGCCCTTACCCCCTCAAACCAGCAAAGTCACCATCATGAGATTCCAGCCTAGGAAAGCCATAGGCACACAACTCCCCTCCGTGAGAGACGTGGTATGGGCTATGCCCAGAAAGCCATGGCGTGGGGTCACCGAGAGGATTGGGTGCCCAGCCCCTGCCCCTGTGTGTCTGGAGGGCAGAACATTAAGTTCAAGCAGATTATTCTTGAGGCTTAAGAGTTAATGTTTTTCATGTTGGATTCTGAACTTACTCAGAAACTATTACTCCTTTCTTCTTTTCTATTTCTGCCTTTTGGCATAAGAATGTTTATCCTATGTCTCTCCCACCACTGTATTTTGGAAGCACATAACTTTGATTTTATGGGTTCGCAGCTAGAGAGCAATTTGCCTCAGAATGAATCCTACTTTGAGTTTTATTCATATTTGATTTAGATAATATTTAGATAAGATTTTGGACTGTTGATGCCAGATGATTTAAAACCTTTAGGATTATTGGGATAGAATGAATGCATTTTGCATGTAAGGACGTGAATTTGGAGGTCTGTGGGCAAAATGCTATGGTATGAATGTTTGTGTCCCCCTGTAGATAAATTTATCTGTTGAAACCTAATCATCAATGTGATGGTTTTAGAAGGTAGGGTCTTTGAGAGATGATTAGGTTATGATGTCAGACCCCTCATGAATTGGATTAATGTCCTTATAAAGGAGACCCCAGAGAACTAGCTTGTCCCTTCCCCCAGGTGAGAACACAATGGGAAGGTGCCATCCATGAACCAAGAAACTGGCCTTCACCAGTCACTGAATCTATTGGCCCTTTGATCTTGGACTTCCCAGTCTCCAGAACTATAAGAAATAAATTTATCTTGTTTATAAGCTAACCAGTCTACAGTATTTTATTATTGCAGCCTGAGCTAACCAAGATAAGGTCCCTCTTGGTGGATGCAACCCCAGAGCTTATAGTTTAGCAAGAGATTGATATTTCTGTGCTAATAAGAAAAATAAACCACTTCCTCCAAGTGGAAGCAGCTCTTATGCCAAGGTACTAACTTAAATAGCAGAGTAGGGGGCAGATCTCAGATGCCACTCACTTCCTGAAACCTCTGGACAGTGAACACCTTATACAACCATATCCAGTAGCTCTGTAGGCATAATACAGAGGTAGGTGTACCAGAGCAGGAACTTGAACTCAAGTCTATAATTTGGAGCTTATGATAAAGCAATCATGCCTTTTGATGTGGTGGATTTCCATGTGCAAAAGACTTATTTCCTGAATACAATTTAAAGTGACTGGAAGGCAAGAATCATGTCCAATGAGTCCCAGAATCCTGGCATTTAACTTTGTACCAAAGCCACTCTGGTCTCACCTGTTGCTGGACTGTTTGACATTCTGAGACGGTGTTAAGCGTAGGATAGCAAATCCCATTCTACCGGTTCCCAAGGGCCAGGGTGTAGGCAGGCAGTTCTCCCCTGCACTGCTTTAATGTGTTCTCTCTCCCCTGCATGCAGTAACAGTGCCAATGTCCATTTGTCCTTGAGAGGCAGTGTGCCCTGCTGGGAGTAAAACTTGTTATCATCAGTCTGTGGCCTCAGTACAGTCATCTGCAACATGGGGGTGACATTCAGTGTTAACCGATCCTCTCACAATGTCACTAAATCAAACCTCTGGAGAGCAAGTCCCCAGAGTTAATGAGACAAGCCATGAAACAGAACCCAGTTATCTGAGCCTCACTCGACGCTCACTGCACCTTCCAAAACTTCAGACACCTACACCCTGTGTCTCTTCTGTTTTCCCAAACTCAGTCAGCACTCCTATTCTTTAACTTGGAGGTTTCCCTTTTGGGATCAGAGTGGAGGCTGGCCAGATTACTCCACTAACTCAGCATGCTGCTAAGTCCCAGAGAAGCTTTTAAAAATACAGCACTACAAATATTCTCAGCGATCAGGATCATCTTCACAGCTCAGACTTTTAGACTGGTAAGAAACTTAGAGAGCCCCTGGTCCATGCTTGCTATCTCAGATGCGATCATTGCAGGGAAGAGGGGCAGAGAAGTACTGCTATCTCATTTACCCACTGCTATGATCCTTCCATTCTTTTTTTACCACAACCCGAAGTTAAATCCCCCGCAACATATTTTGTTCAACTTACATTCTTCTCATCTGCAGAGAAAACGTTTTTCATGAAACCTTATTTTATTTTAACCTTGAATCTATCTGCTCTGGTTTTTATTTTAATAACAATTAAATAACTATTATCTTTTTAAAAACATTTGTACCCCCATAATATGCTGAAATTTAAAAAAAATAAAAACAGAATTTTTAAAATAGCAGACATATCCTAGGACTGAGATCTAAGGGGATTGGGGGGAGGGAAAAGTGACACAAGTATAATAGAATTCAAAATGTGCAGGAGTGCAGAGAGCTGAGAAATATTGTGGAACAAGATAGCTGGCTTTTGTTTTTGTTTTTGTTTTTCCAGATCTACTCCAGGCCTGCTGAATCTGGCTGCCCTCCTGACCCGGATCTCAGAGTGACATGGCAATGCCTGTTACTCACAGAAGAAGCTACATCTGACTGTGGGGACGCAAACACTTACGCTTCTAAGTGCAGATTTGTGGCCCAAGGTTTGAGGACAGGAGATGTGTTTGTTTTGTTTTGTTTGGGGCTTGGGGGTTTTGTGTACCCTCCCTTGCCTACTTCAGTCCCAAGTGACTCAGCAGGCTTTCCTAGCCAGGCCCTAGCCTAAACACTGCCCACTTGGCAGGGACAGGGGGTGTTCTCCCAATTGCTCCATGACCTGGCTGCACTGAAAGGAACAACCCAGGCCCCCACCCTTGTTGGCTGGGGACTAATGCAGGGAGCACAGCAACGTGTAGGCAAGTCAACCCGCTGCAAACCCAACTCCCCCACCCAGACCCTTCCCCTCCGCCACACACTCCACCCTTCTACAAAGCACAACATGAAACTTGAAGAGCAGCGCTGGCTGGTCAGTTTTCCCCCTGGGGCCCCACTAATCACAAACAAGGCCATGTGCGCATGGTACATGGGGATCCCTTTATCCACCCAGTGACGCAGACGCAGCTGAGGTGGGGTGAGTGCAGCTGCTGCAAGAGGCCACACAGCAGCACACTCAGGGTCTGGGTGGGGTGGCAGGTGGCTCCCTGGTTGGAAAGAGGCCAGCAGTTCCAGGCCACAAACATCCACTCCTGGGAAACAGTGATCTCTGCTGCCTCATTGATTCGGTCCACAAGTATTTGCTAGACACGGGGCTAGGTGCTACAGAAAGCACTGCTACGAAGGATGGGAGAGGTGACCAAGGGTGCTGTAAAATGCATAAGCCATGGTCTCTTTCCACAGAGATCTCACAGTCTAATTGGAAAGGCAAAAAAAAAAGTCATAGAAGGATGGTGACTGACAAAGTGATGAACCCTTTCAAAGAGGTGTGCAAGACCCTTTCACACCCTTTTCTCTTAAGTCTCTGATTTTTTTTTTTAAAAAGCACTTTACTTTTGTCTTTCATGCATACACATGTTGGGGAGGTCACTCAAGTTGTGTCTTTTATTTGGGATGTCTTTCCCCACTATCACCACCTAGATAATTAGAAATTATCCTTCCAGAATAAGCTCAGGCTTGCCTTTATCCATGCAGTCTTCCTGACTTCCAACACCAGAGTACTAGGATGGGTTAGGTGCCACCCCTCCATGTTTCTTGTTCATATTTTATCTTTGATGTTGCACATATGTATATTGTTTATTGAATGTTTATGAGTTTTATTTCCCACTAGACTAAGAGTTCCTTGAGAGCAAACAACTACAGCTTATTTATCTCAGTAGTCCTAATCCTAAAACAGTATCTGATATATAATAGGCAATCTATAACTAGCTACCAAATGTCCAAGAATGACAGTGGGAGACACACCTTAAGGTGAGCCCCCAAAACTCATGACCTCGTCTAATCCTCTCTTCTTGAGTGCTGGCTTCAGAGCAATAGAATATGGCAAAGGTAATGGGTGTCATCTCTGTATTATTCAGTATATGTCGATTGCTTAAGTTTCTAAATCTTAGTATTGAGATCTTCTACATCCTTAATGTTGTCTTTTTTGGTTAGTAAATGAAAGATTAAAATTGCCAGTCATGATTGTGCTCACATGTATAACTTTCTCATTCTATCCTCCACTGTTTTAACCCTCACTTTTATATTTTCCATCTCATTTTTCTCTTTGATGCTCCCTGGAAAATGTCCTTATTTCCATCTATTATTTTACTAATTCTCTCTAAGCAGTCTATTCTACTGCTTAATTTACCTAGCACTAGTTACAGTTAAGTTCAGTTGACTACAACAGAGAACTCAGAAAACAGTGGCCCAATGATATAAGCTTATTGTTTCTCTCATATAAAAAAAGATATCTAGAAGTATACATTCTAGAGCTGATATGGAAATTTTATGAAGTCCTAGAAATTTTAGTATTTGGCTTGTATTCATAAAATCATAGTTTCTAGAAAGTCAACCAAAAAACCCTGCTTGTGTCTCATTAGCCAAAACATAGTCACATGACCAAACCTATATGGGAGACAGAATGTTTTCGTTTGTTTTGTTTGTTTTTACAACTGGGCACATTCCCTAGGATTCTCATTAGGAAGAAGAAAAGAATAGAAAAAGCTGGGGGAAGGGTTTTATAAGACTGTCACACCAATAATTGAATATCTATGGCAATAATATTTTTTTCTTCTAAAAACCTCATTGGACTCTATTTCTAGATCCCACTGGTTTGGGTTTGTTCTTTTTTCAGAGTTTTCTTCTTTTATTTCCCTTTTTATGTATGTTTTATTTAAATGCAAAGATTTTATAATCTCTAGTCAGTAATTCTTTAACTGAGATTGTTTACCAGTGGGACCTGGGAGTGGAAGGAAGGGAGCTAATCATGTGTCTGCTGATTCTCTCATGGTTGGTTGTTTCTTATTGTGTTTTGAAATTCTGGATTATGAGCTCATTGTTCTTGGGGTTTAATCTGTGGACACCTTCTGCAGAATGAGATAAATCCAAGTCTTTCTACCGTGCTTTTACATTTGATTCAGTAATGAATCCTGGTAGAAAGAAATGTTTCTAATATCAAAGGCTTAGGAGTCATCAGTAGCTTAAGATCACTCTGTATCAATTTATTAGCTTGGAGACTTCTGGAACATAATTATTAATAGCATGGATTTGATTCCCAGACTTACATGAGGAATAAGTCCATACTATAAATTCTCTGTGGAAATGGTTTTCTTCCTATACTGTATAGACCTCTGTATAGAGAGAGATTTTCCTCTACTGTATATAGAGAGATTTTTCTCAGTATTGACCTATGCTGGTTAGTAGACTTTTCTGCTAGTCCAATCTTTTAGTTTGGATATTGACCTTCATGGGTTCTGAATCCAAGTGAGGAATATCTGTCCCAATTGCCAATAGGGTATAGGATCAAGGTTTTCTCTCCCATCCCTGGTTGGATATCATAAACTAGTTACCCCCCCTCCTAATTCCCAGATAAATTATAGTATTTCCTATGTGCCCAACAACCTGGCTTTTAGTTGTGCTTTGTTTTTAACCCCTGGGAACATACTTTACATTATTGTGAACTCAGTGGTGCATTTAAATGAGTGTATGTTATATTTTATCCATCCTTTATAAGATTTTTTTATTAGAAAGTGTTCTCAAATAATCTTGTCTATTGTAATTCTGTAAATGGAAGTCAAGAGTGTTCCTTTTAAGATGATGCATTGCCTATGTCACCTTTTGAAATTCATATCATAAACATCCAACCTTATAAAAGAAATGTCGTGCCCTCATCAAAATGGGACCACTCTGGCAGAGGCTTTCGTTCCCATCGCGATTCTCAGTCTCTAAAGAACACCATACATTTAGCCCGTCCTCTCCTGGGCTGGAATTCAATTTCAAAGAGTCTTGGGAGCCCATTTCTGGTATGGCCCATGTTTTCTTTTCTGCTCTATCTATTGGACCAACATCTGATTGTAAAGTGGGATGGTGTTTTATTTTGGCTGTAAAACTTACACTATCCTTTGGAGGAGAAATGTAGGTAAATGATAACAGTACATGTCTTTTTTTCCCTCCTGTGTGTAGTATTAATACAAACCTTAACATATAATCCAGAGAATCCTGCCTCAGTTCTTCCTTTTGACTATTACATAACTACACATTAACAGAACTGGTGTTCAAACCCAGAAGGACAATTTGTCTCCAGGACCAAAATTCTTCAATAATACATATTAATAGTTTTCTTCTTTGCTTACTTTTTCTAATTATGTAGTTCCTTGTTTCCTTACAACAGATCCTTCATTTCCTTCTATTGGCCTCAAGTATTACCCTCTGATAAGACTAGAAGAAAAAGATTTTTTAAATGATTCATGAAGATGTGTATCTGATTTTAAAGTCACTGTTGTTTTCCTATATTTTTCCCCCCTGTGGTTTCTTACCTAAAGGCACAGTATCACTTTTTTTTTTGGTAAAAACTGCTGGAAAATTTCTTGCCAAGATTCAATTCTAAGAAAAATGTTCCAATCAACTTAAAAACACCAAGAAATATTCCATTTATAATGGAAATGCTGAGTTCATCACTAGATTTTGCTTTATGAATAAAAGATGCTGAGCAACACTACTTTTTAAAGCCCATAAATCATTTTGGTTTTATTACTGCTAATCCTATCCTTTCAGTTTCTCACTTGCCAGAACATAGCCTATAAAAAGATACTCTTAGAGCCAAAATGGAAGAAGCTCTTTGACAAAACATCCTATTCAGGGGATAAAAGAATCTTAAGCCTTGAATGGAAAAGATTATTCAGTCGTCCCTCATCAGTTTTCAGAGAATTTCAGAGAAGAAAGAAGAGAATCTCAGACAGTGAAGTCACTTGCCCAGTATCACAGAACTGTCGTATGGCAAAGCTATGTACAAGATCTAGAGGACAGGTGACCTGAGCCCAACCCAGTTTTCTTTCTACCATGCTTTTGATCTCATGGCATGTGGCAATTGTTTTAGCCCATCATAAAGGTTCTGTGTAATCTGTGTTACATCTCTGCTTGAATGAAGCAGTGATTCAGAGTGCTATTACATAATGCTCAGAAAGTAGTGGCTTTACCTGACAATGGCTTGAGATTTATGCCTTATTACCAACTTGGTCTCATTTATTCATTTATTTTATTTAATCAGTAAGAACTGCTCTACAAACTGAGAACACAAATGTAATCCCAGTTCTTTTCATTGTTTATGTAATAGCATAAAAACACAGGTGTCTTTTTGGCTGGAAAGAGTCCAAAGTCTTCCTCTAGAGGCTTTACTTGAAATTCCCCAGAAATTCTTAGGTTGCATACAGTGCAAAAGATGGGATTAAGCAGGTTTTTACATCCAGCCAGAGACAGAACCTCACCAGCCCACAACTGCTAATTAGCCTTAATATCTATGAAGTCAAGGTGGAAAAATGGTTGAATAGAGTCACACAAACAGAAAAGGTCACCTGCTGATTCAGTTTCCTAAACTGACTACTGTGGTCTTTACAGAAGGATCCCACTCTTAAATTCAAATCTTTTCTGAGGTACTGTGGGCAGGTGTTTGCAAGATTGCAACTTTTTGTGTTCAAACGCACTGTACCTCCAAATGAGCCTAGGTAATTTATTTATTTATTCATGCAATAATTTTTTTTACATATGTCTACAGGATGTAGAGTATCTGCCATGTTCCAGGCACTATGCTTGGCTCTGCGGATACAGTGATCGATGACACAGACAAGGTCCCTGCTCCTGTAAAATTTATATTCAGGTCTTTAGAACTTGATCCCACCTCTATCATACCATGGACTTAAAAAAACAGCTGGCCTTTCCAAGTTTTCATAGCTAGCTTCCAAAGAAGTGTTTCCCTTTAAAATCTCTAAGTTCAAAGAATCTGATTACTCCCCCGCTTTTTTTATTTGTTTGTTTACCTGGATAGGAGGCTATTTGTCTACCCTTGTAAAGGAGACCATCTTCAAAGACTCTAGGAGACTGTGTTCTCCAGTCCCGTGGTACCCACCAGCCCCACACAAACACAGTCCTGAGCGAGGTGACCTACCGTGATGCAGACATGCAAGTAAGGGAGCCTGCCTTGTGAGGGAGATCAGCAAAACAACCTCAGACAACAGGTGCAGAGGGCAGAGTTGGGTAGATGTTACCATAGATAATTCAAAGGGAATTTCCTGGTACCTTACCATCTAAGAAAGATAAAAACATAAATATAATGTCTGGGTGATCAAAACGCATAAATATAATTTTCAAATTGAAATGGATTACCTGTCTAATTGTTTTCAAATTGTTTTTTAGAACAGAGGAAACATGTAAATGGTAAGAAATAAATCAGACAAAGGAGTCAAATCCTGAGGACAGTATCATTGCTTGTGGGAGATGATGAAGAAGCCGTGTCTCTGAAGCCCACTCTACATAATTGGCATGCCTTCATCTAAATTCAAAGAAGGTACGTTGGCCCCATGTTGGTAAGACTATGATGAAAAGAATGAAGAGAAACATTGCAAACATGTTGAAAGTGTGACATAGATGAATAGGACCTCTGTCTTTAACGTTTGTTCCCCCATCAACCAAGAGTACCATGTTTATCTCCCTGTCAAGCCCTGTCCCTAGATATGTGTTCCACGTTGATAATCTCAGTCACAAAACACTGATTGAATTTCTACCATATACCAGGTTAGGTGCCAATATTAAAACCTGGATCCACTTCTACGTAAGGGTTTTGTGTGTGAAGCTAAAACCCAAAGTTTTATTCATGAAGCATTAGCCAGTACAAAGGATATTTGAGAAGAGTAATGACTTGATAATAGTTGGATTTTAGGAGGTAAAGCAGAGTGAGACAGGGCAGCCTGAGGAGAGGAAATATGTAGACATGGTGACCAAGAGAAGGTCATCATGACAAATTAGGTGAGATGTGATGAGATCCTGACCTAAAGCAATGTCAATGTAGATGGAAAAAAGAAGGAAGATTCCTCAATTTAAGTTGAATTTGCTTAGCTAATTCCAGGCGCCAATACATATATTTTTTATTGGGGCCAAATGGAAAAACTAGTAATTTTTAAATTCTTTCTTCATACCTGGCTTCTGCTGCCGGGGGCAGAAGCAGGTATGGAGATGTGCTATCAGTTGGATATTTTTCAACTGGAATTGAATTATGTGATTAACTATGAATTATATGATACTTATAAAGTAATAGAATAAAATATTAACTGTCCAGTTCACCATGTACATGAAAGAGTATTGAGCGCTTTCAGAAAAAATCTTGATATCAAAAATTCACAATTAAGATGATAATGATGATAATTAATGGCCATGGTCTCAATACTGAAAAATATAATTGAGTGACAGTTTTCTCCTATGGACCCCAAAATTAAAGGATGTGAGCCAACCATCACTTATAATCATAACTGGGAGATAAGCAAAATAAATCTTTCTATTCAAAGGAGAACTTACATTGTTACCACTACCTCCTAAAAACTGTAGCATAATTCTGCAATAGAGGAACAAATCCTGATATAACTCTTTTCTACTCACAAAGATAGAAGTTACAGAGAGAAGGAGAAAAATAATATCATATCCTGGATCCCTTCTTCCTGAAGGCTAAAGTGAAAGCTCATTGTTTAGTCAAGTACATTAATGGGTCTTCAAATATGAAACGTTGTGATGTTTAATGTTATGTCGACTTGACTGGACCACAAGGGGCCCAGATATTTGATTAAACATTATCCTGGATGTGTCTGTGGGGGTGTTTTTTGGATGAGATTAACATTTGAATCTGTAGACTGAGTAAAGCAAATTGCCCTCCCCAATTTTGGTGGGCCTCTTCCAGTGGGTTGAAGGGCTGAATAAAATAAAAGGCTAAGTAGAAAGAACTTTTTCTCTGCCTGTCTTTGAGCTAGGACATCCATCTTCTCCTGACTCCAGATTTGGACTGGAACTTATATCATTGGCTCTCTCCCGAGTCTGCAGCTTGCCAACTGCAGATTTTGGGAATTATAAGCCTCTGTAATTCCATGAGCCAATTCCTTATTAAATATAAATGAATAGATATCAAGGTAGGTACGTAAATATAGATAGATAGATAGACTGATAGATAGATAGATATTAGAACCAATAGGGTAAATAGATACATAAATAGATAGAATTATTTGCTTAATTAATTATAATACTATTAGTGGAATTGGAGAAGGATGATAGCAAATTAACCAAGCAGAAGTCACACTGGGTTTTTGTACTATCTCAGAGTAACTATAATATTGTCCAAATAATTTCATTTCTCGTAGCCCTGTTTTCTCACTTGAAAAATAAAGAGTTTTGACAAGGTGAATACTGAAATCTATTCTATTTGCTCTGGGGTCTTCAGCACTATCTAATCTAGGTGGGTGGGGGGAAATAAAACATTTTTCTGATATAGAAAAAGGACATTCCTGGAGAAAAATGTGTTTCTAACTGCTCTACCAGCCCTTGAGGGATGAAGGGAATAAGCAAGATAAAAAACCCATTTTTGCTTTGGGCTTGGATGTTAAGAAACTTCTGCCAGAAACAAAAAGGACAGAAATGCAGAAGGTCAGTATGATGAAGACGTGAGCAATCTAGAAAGTTACAGCACTGACACAGAAATTCCTCTGTGCAGAAAAACCACATGAATTCTGTGATAATCATCTGCTAAAGAAAGGAAAATATGTTGTGTTTCAGAGAAGAGTGAAAAGTTTCCAGCTCAGTATCATAAAAATCACTATTAGAGTGGGGAAAAATATGAATCCCAAAGCAACTATTAAAACAACAACAATAACAACTAATGATCCCTCCATAAATTTATCTTGATGGTTATACCTTGTGTTCTATTGTTTGCCAAACCATCAGCAGCAAGACATCCAGACAGACGTAAGTTTCAAACTGTTTAACTCCACCTAAGAGTGAAATTAGGCAAGGGGCTCTGACTTCAATGAAACTCCAATGAAACCGATGCAGATCCCTCCTCTGTGATGTCATGGTTCTCTTACTCATCAGAGAATAATCTCAAGTTATTCTGCAACGCCCCTTGTTTCTACAACTTTGGATGGATTTTATACATAAAAATCACACAAGTGTGTTTACCTTCCCATAAGAAATCATTGCACAGTTTAGAGGGGCCCCTTCCTGCCCTTGAAATAAGATAACCTCTTCTTCTCATTTGCACAGTTTCAGGATGGCAGAAGAGGCCCCCACACAGCTTACATAGAGGAAGGCAGCTGATATTCTAAATAGAAAGAACATCATAACAGTAAATCTACAAATAAATCATAAACTTAGAAGAGAGTGGGTGACTTAATGGGATTCACAGGCAGAAGAGAACTTCCCATAAAAAGGAGAGCTTCTTGGGGGTCTTCCATCTTTCTCTGGGAAGTAGTTTGTGGCAGGTGTTGACTTCATTCTACTGAGAGCAAGGAATGAGAGATCAAGAGCCAATGGACTGAGGTTCTGAGCTCTCTGGCTCCTAGGTTGCTGTCACTCAGCCAGGGCCTCTGTCCATTTGCCTCTGCAGCTGACTCCCCTTTGGCACTGGTCAAAAGAATACTCTATGCCCCCGTGAGAACTGCAGCCAGGCATGAGTGGCCACAGAGATGTTCAGAGTTCTGGTCAGGGTAAAGCAGATTCTTGTTCCAAGCCGGTGGGGATTCCCCAATTTTGTTGCCAGGACTCATAGGAGAGAAGAGAGCACTGATCTAACTTACCCTCTACTGAATGTAGAAGAGTGTGTGTTCTTTGGTGAGAAAGAGAAGGAGAGAGATCAAGAAAGACATAGCAGGAAAGAAAAAAAATGGGTAAAAATAATGACAAACATTTTACAGGATTTACAGCCTATGACATGTTTTCACATGCATGTTCTCAATTGCCATGCTGGCTTTGTATTTGTGATATACACTGTTTGTACAGGGGAAAAAATTAAAACTAAGAAAGGTGAAATATTTTGTCCAGGTTGAGTGGGAAATCAAACAAAAAATATGCACTCCAAATCATTGTGGTGTTTGTTTGTTTGTTTGTTTCCTAGGACACAGGGATTTCTAGATTTTGTTGGGGAATTAACTTTTTTGTGGGACATTCACTGGCCAGTCTTCCTAGAAGAACAGATAACCATTTTGCTGGAGGATTCTTTAACAAGTCTTATTTTTTCTAACCAATTTTGACATTTCATTGGAGAACTGAACCAATTGATCATCCTGTTCCTCCTCCACCGTCTCTGCTGGCGGAGCCCTGATGAAGTAGGGAGGTTTGCAGTCCTGCTGAAGACAGGAGAGGTGTGTTGGCACCTATGCCCCATGAAAGAAAGTATAAATGCACGATTACTTCCAACTGGTTGGCTTTGATTTGAGATCCTAATCTCCAGAGTTGTGTTCCTCTTACTTTTATATTAATCATGCTCTGAAATGACCTTCTTTGTCCCCGAAGTCTCCAATGGCTGAGATTTTCATCTAGTGTCACAATTTCCCTATAATTATGTGGTTTCTGTATATCTTATCCATTCTACAATGGACACAATTTTCTACGTTGGGTACAAATTTTCTTGACTGGGTCTGTGACATCTACAGCATGTGCCCTGATAAACACCTGCCTACGTGGACTTCTCCTGATTTCCAGTTATCAGCTCATTTGCCGATTATCTTGTCAAATAATAAAAGGAATTGCTACCATTTATTGAGCACATAAGTGCCTAGTATTGTGCTAAGCACTTTACCTGGGTTATCTTATTTTTTTCTTAAAACATCTTTGTAAAGACCATGTGTCTGGACCTTGAATGTCTTTTGACTTTGGATTAGAAGTAGGGGAATAAAAGAGTGATTTGTGCAAAAAATATATAAATAAATAAATATCCCTGTGAGACACAGATACCACTGATACCATTTAAACTTGAATCAACAGGATAAATCCTCAAACATGTGAAAGCAAAGATATATTTGTTCAAAATAACTTAGCAAGAATATTTTGCATAGTGGAAAATAAAGGTCTATGTGTTTTAAATCCTTATAATACATTTATAAAAACCATAAATCCTTAAATTGCCAGTAAAGTGAATGCTTGGTAGTGACTTATCCCTTAACCATCTGGGAATATTAGATAAAAACTAAGAAGTTATGGGAGCACTTCCTTTGGGACATATTGTTTCACTTTGGCAAAGTGGTGGGGGAGGGAGCAACAACTAGACAGAAATAAAGTGTTTCTTTCTGCTTAGGCAAACATGAAAGTAAAAACTATCAACAGTGATTTTTGAGGCAATTGAAGCCTCTATATCCAAATGCATTGGGAGTCATTATGCTATTGGAAAAAGATATAGTCCCTTTACTATTATTTAACCACATTAATCATTATAATGAAATGTGTTGTGAGCTAATTCATGAATTTCATACTTAGACGATTACGATGTGCATGGGGTAATGATTTTCAGCAGTGACAGGTAAACGTTTTCCATGTTGGCTAAAATGAATAAGTACAGACTTTCCTCTGTGGGGACCAGAGATTCTTGACACACCCAAACGCCTATAGACATACATCAGTAATGTGAAAAACAAGATCCATCTATTATTACTTTAATGTTAAAGGCTTCTTTTTTTTTTAATCGTCTGCAAGGGCTTGACATCATTGCTCTTGACAAGTATAAATTAAGCCGGCGCAGAATCTAAATTCTCAGAAATTTCACTGCCCAACCTTATCTCCAAACAATCCAATGTCAGTTATGTAGATCATTTTTTTTGCAGTTGCCTTTTCATAGTGAAAGAAAATGGATATGGTTGTCAAGGGGTCATTGGCTCCATTAGGGTGAGGATTATATTTAATTGTTCATCACTGTACCCCTATTATCTAATATAGTACCTGCTCTAAACAAAGGCTCAATAAATAATAACTATTCCCAGCCCTAAGATCTGCCACTATTTTCCTGTGTGATTTGGGGCTAATCATTTCATATAATAAGAGATTTGGACTTAAAGAATACTAATATCTTTTCCAACTCTGATATTTTACTAATCATCAACTGAATTCCCTGGGCGTTCAACAGTTTAATGACTACAGGGAAAAACAGTGTTCCTCCCAAAAAACACTTAAAATGAAATAATCCCCATCTTTCTCAATCAACCAATCCGTGACTGTTTTTTCCTCAATCCATCATTTGCCAAAGGAACAACCGTTGCTCATCTTTAATAAAAAGGTTCTCAAAGTCCAACCCATTGGGGTGCTAACAGTTTCTTGCCCAGAGTAGGAACCATATATTAATCTGATTTGATACTGCTCCCATTTTGGTTCTAAGAATTTTGTTCTCCATTGGAACCTTTATTATTGCTGTTTAATTAAACAAATCCTTCCTCCTCCCTTTTAATTTGTTTATTTAAAAAGAACTCTTTTCTCTACCACCAGGAGGCAGTGTTGAAGTAGCTTTAATTAAAGAAAGACACATCAGCCCAGAACACTTAAGTGGAACTAGACTCTTCAAACCTGGAGATTTCCCCACTCTGCTACAATAAATAATTCAAATATCTTAACATCTTTCTCACCAAGAACTAATCAATGGCTCTAAAATATATTTGCATACTCCTATTTGAATCTACTTTTTAAAAACCTCTCTGCAGATTATAATGCTATCATTTGGGATATTCTTAAAGTTTAATTTACCACTTATTCATAACAATTTATCGTGCCACTAATTACTTATCAGATATTGAATGACTCATCTGTATTTTAAAGAATGTTATAAGTAATTAAAGGATAGAGTCCTTTAGTTCTTTAGAAAGTAACTTTTTAAGAAGACCATAAGATAGGAAGAGAGGGAAAGAAAGAGCATTTTATTGTTACATATATTTTACATTAATATATGTATTGAAATCTCATAGCAACATTATGCAGTAAATATTATCATTACTATTTACAAGACAGAAAACTAAAACCACACTGTATTGAAGGTCAAGTAGTTATTAACTGCCCAGGATTCGAATTGAGATCTGTTTCCACAGTCCACTGTACAAAGTAGCCTTGCAAATAAAACAATAACAATAACAATAAGTGAACTGTAAAACATAACAAAAATTGGTGCAACAATCTCTCAGTTCAGTGCTCTAATCTTGAGATTCATCGTTAATGAACACAGAAATCACTACTTGGAAACAGACCCAGATGCTGATTGTATCCAGGCATTATAAGAGAAACACTTACTGCATGTTCACTGATATCATGTTTTTTTAAATTTGCACTGTTTTTATTATTATGGGCTTATTCGATATTAGCCTTCCTAAGCCACCTTTTTTCTTTCTTTTTTTTTTTTTTACCTTTTTTCTTGATTTAAAAGGCCATCCCCTAAATTGCTCTTTCTTAATAGTAAGAAAATCATCAAAGCTCTTGTCTTACTGATTTACAAAGCCTAAGCCCCAGAAAGAGAATTTAAAAAGCAGTTTGAGTCACAGTCCTCACCAAGGCCTCAAGCCCCTATCCTAAGCTTCCCAGAGTTAAGAAATCCCAATATGTCCAGGCTTGTGAGTTGTATTTTTATCAGTTCTATTTTAGTCTTGTACTGACAGTCACCTATGCTTAGGCTTTCATAATAGCAAGTAAAATGGCTGAATCTTGGTACACTCATAGAATTCTTCTCCTTCTCAAATTATAGAAATTAAGGTAAGGGACCTCTAAAAAGACCATCCATGCCACCAGACTTCCTGTAACTAGAGAGACAAATAAAAGGAGTAATAGTTAACTGTCAAGATATTTTTCAAATATTCAAATGGAGGAGCAGTTTACCTTAACCTCAATTACCTTAATTACCTTAGTAGAATTGAGTGGTAGTATTCTTAGAAAGCATTTAATAAGTGCTTAACAGATTCTCATGGAATAGTAATAATAAAGTTAGCCATTGCTGCAGTTGTTTCCTCACAATTTTTGTTTGCTAAGAAAACTTATCAGTGCTTGCTGAAAAATAAAACTTTGGAAAGAAATGATAAGCCTCCAATTAGATTGTCCAGAAAATAATCGGAGCAAATCCTCGAGTATTTGAGCATTTCTTCCAAGAGAAGTGATAAAACAACTGGAAGACCTCACAACAACATAAAACCTCGTCATTATCACAGTGTGCTCTTGAGGAAGGAAATAAGGATGCAAAGCTGCCATTCCATAGAGGAAGGGATTGAGGGGAAGAGAAATAAAATAAACGGTGATGGGGTAAACTCAGCCCTGCTGGGAAGCCCTTCGCACTTAGCAGGTGGGTGATCATTTGTAATCACCTTCCCTTTGATTTGGACAGTTTCCAGTGGCAATTTAAGGAGGAAAACTCCTTGGCCTGGAGGAGGGAAATTGAAGAAAAAAAGGGTGAAAAACAAATAGCCTTGTGCAGAAAACTCTCACACAAACACCCACACACCATTTAATATAATGGCCATTTGTATTGCACACTTAGATTTCAGGAAATTTAAAATGTGGAACGATGTCTTAAGATGAAGAAAATAAAATACATTGTATACATTTCTTTCAGGCTCTCCCCATACAGCCTCTCTCTACCTCCCTCAGCAGTTATAAAAAGCACCGAAATAAAAAGGTTTACCATCAACTGTCAAATCACATCAGCTTGAAACTGAGAACAATGAAAACCCTAGACTAACACCTCTGGGGAAGCTCCGGAGTCACATGGTTAACCACCAGTATTTGGGTGCTTAAATAGTCAATAAAAATGCCTATGACTTTTTTTTTTCTTTCTTTCTTTCCAGGGTGGTTCATTCTCATTACACAAGATCATCCTAGCTATTGCCAAATTAAATAGTCACCATAGTGCCTCCAGTTAAACGCTGGAGAAGATTTGCATTCTGATAAAATGGTTCCCATGGCAGGGAGATCCTTTGACACCTCCAATCCTCCAGCACTTTAAAGGCTATTTGCTGAGAAACTTCTCTGACTGGGGCTCCCCTTTTTGCACTCTGTTAACAGTCTAGCAACTGGTCACAGCATAATTGGCCATCTGTGTTCTTCAGCTAAGGGGCCAGTGGTGAATGTGGCTTCTAAGCCAAGAGCAGGGCCCCACCCTGTGCAAATTTGGCCTTAAAAACAGGCCTTCGAAAAAACCTACTTCCCAGTTGCCAACGACTCTAACGTAAACATTATTCCTTTTTTGAAAACAAGATGGATCATAAACTATACAGGAGCACTATTGCTTCTTTTAGCCTCCAATTCTGATCTGTCAATGAACAGGAAAAGAAAAAAAGCCCAAACCAGAATGTATTGACTGCCCAGCCTGTCACAGACTGTCAGGGCTGGCACTGTAACGAAGGAGAGACTCCAAAGTCCTTGGATATCCACTTATCTATGTAGGTAAACGTTTATACGCTATATACACATATTCACACTCTTACATAAATATGTATATGTATTCATACACCTGGAAGAGATTTTAGAGGAAAGATGTTGCAAAATATTTTTTAAAGAAACATTCTTTATCAATGATCCTTATCTGACCTAAATTGTACTCTATATTTCATCCAAAGGAAATTCTTCTTAAGTGTTGTTTTTAAGTATTTGGAAAGGAAAGGAAAGAAACAAGCCTTTATTGAGAGCAAATGAATTCTTTTTTCCTCCATTTTTAATTTTATTTATTTACTAAACACTTATATAGCACTAATTATGAGCCAGGCACTATTCTAAGCACTCTGCAAATGTTAACTTGTTTACTCATACAACAACTCTATGAAATATTGTACTATTATTACCCCTATTTGACAGATGAAGACACTGAGTACAGAGAGGTCGTGTTAGCTTGCCCAGGGTCACACAGCTACCAGTGGTCAAATTGGAATTTTAGCTAGGCATTCTGTTTGTGAAGTCCGTGATCTTCATTTTGCTTTCTCTCTAAGCAAAAACTGATTTAATCTCATAAAAATAACCCTCACAGATGAGGAAGTTAAGTCACATGTTTACATAGCTAGTCTATTTAATTTATGCCAAATCTAAACAACAAACATCGAAATAATGAATGCCAACTGAGAACAATAGCATTAACAAAGATATGTTCACATCAAATTTATTATATTTCTTTTAAAATGAACACCAGCTCTCTTCAGCCTACCTGTACTCCCCACCTTGCATTTCCTGCGTGTATGGTAAGCCATGTAGTTCTCTGTGTGCATCACCAGACGGTCCTCCACATCTCTCTGTTCAGAAGTTAGTACAGCTGAATCACTCAGTGCCTCATTCCCAGGTAAAATTTACAAAGCATGTTCAAACAAGTAAAATCACACATTGGTGTGATTTCATTGTAAAATGGTGCAAAAATTAGATTGAAAAGAAAATGTTTTATTAGACACATCCTCAACACATATGCTGTTATAATTTGTCTAGATTTTAGAAAGACCCTTCTAGAAGTATCTTTCTATCTAAAGTCCTGACATATTATATATTTTTGTAAATTTATAAAGTCTACATGTTAAAGTTGGCTGTGTTTTGATTTTAAACTATTAAATAAGAAAAAGATATCTTAGCAAGAAAACATTTCTAATTTATTAAAAAATGAGATAATATTTTCAATTTTAACTATACATATAAAATGAAATTCTACAAGGTATACAGGCATTGTCTGGTAGAATATAGGAAGTTAGAGCAACAATGATAAAGTCTTGCTCGACAGTGTTAGTACTCAATTCATGATCATTAATGGCAACAGTAATATGGAACCACATTTCAGTATTTTTGATCTGTTCCTATCTCTCAAACCCTACTACCACCACCATAGTTGAAGCTTTATCCTTTCTCACTTTTTAATCTTGTCCCCTCCTCTATTTAATTTATGACCGATAGACTGATCTTTCTGGAACACATATAACTTCATGTCATTTTCTGCTTAAAATATTTCTGTGGTTCTCTATTTTCTTGAAGATTAAGTTATGACTTCTTCAGGGAGTGTTTGGGCTTTCAACCACTTTACTCGTACCCAAGAGCCATGTTTTAACCTCTTAACATTTCCCAAAAGCATTCTTTCACATACTTGTATTCCCGCATGTCATTGCCTGACTTGGGACATTGCGCCCATCTCTTGTCCTTACCCAATCTGGCCAATTCCCTGTCATTTCTCAAATATCATCCCAAGTATACTCCAAAGACATCCTGATCTCTCTCCTTGTCTGGCTTAAATGCTCTCTGAAAGGTTATCATAGCATCATGGTCTTACCTCTATAAATTAATTATTTATTCTTTTGAAGAACATTAAGGACCTATAATTATATGATTAAGTGTCTGTGCTCTCCAATAAATGCAAACCTTTTGAGGGAAGCCACACATTAAGATTTTATCTTTTAGTAACCAGCAACTGGCATAGTGCCTAGCACAGTGATCAATAAATGTCGAATAAATGGCTGAATTTCTAGAAGCCGCATATACATAAGAAAATGTTATGCAACCAACAAAATCACTGAATTATGTCTAAGGCTCTAGTCAAGCTTGTTTGGGGGGAAAATGGCAGTCTTACTTATGACATCAATGAGGAAATACCATACACAGCACTAATATAGCCCTTTGTGATGTTGGTGTTCACAAATATCTGACATAAATAAAAGCTCAAATGTGTATGTATGCAAAGCTACATCAGTAATATCCAAATAAATTGTTACAACTCTCAAAATATTAGTAATTTTTTCCAGTAGTACCATTCCTCTTTCGTATTTGATGTTTAAATACCCTCAAGTAGGTTATCTTTTTTAAAACAATTTTTAATTAAAAGTGAGGACAATCTTAATAATTTCAAAGATCACTATCTTTTAGAATAATAATTATTCAAAGAAGTCCTTGAAATTTCTTAGTAATGAATTAAGTAGAGTTATCATTTTAAAAGGTAACTGAGGAAAGTATATCCTACTATTTATAATTACAAATTATTTTCATGTGTGTTTTCGTCTCTGTTGTTCACATTAGATAGTAAGCTGCCTAAGAAGTGCCTGAATTTTTTACTATAACCAGTCAGCACAAAGCAAATATGAAATAAATTGCTTTTAAAATTCTTCTTTCGGCTTCAACTTCTGAAGAGAATGATTAATTTGTGGAAGACTACCATGCTCACAAAACACCAAAAACACCTGATAATTACATATATTTGAAGATATCAGAGATCTGTAGAAGGATCCAAAGGGATAAGAACCATTTAAAAGTCAGCTCGTGGTTTTTAGCTCTCTCTGGAAGCATTTGCTGATCCTGGAATGCACTATGGGCTGGAAATCGGAGCTTGTCCCAGGAAGGGTCCTACTAAGGAACAGAAAAACCAGGATAGCTTTGTGGAGTTTCATGTAACTGAAATGCCAAAATTGGATAATTAAATGACATCAAACACAGAGCCTGTATCTCTCTTAGAACATTGTCATGTATTGAAGTTATAGGATCAGGATACCAGAAAGCTAAGCCAAATGCCTCTCAAAAACAGAATAGAAATTCCTATGACCTCTCAGTGTTAAGGAGAAAAAAACCTTGAAGGTTCTCAATTAGAAAGTGCTGTAAGGCCATGCCTTAACCAGAAATAGACTGCTCATCACTAAAACTGCAACTAGCCTTTACCCAGATCAGTTCGTAATTGGATTCCTCCCCATCTCACACCCATATACACACACTATCTACCTATTAATAGAAGAGAAAAGGTCAAGCTTATCTGGTGAAAGAAAACAACATCTAAAGATGCTATAAATTTTAGTATTCAATCAAATATTTTTAAGGAAATAAAGAGATAGGATTGTATGATTAATATCCAAAAGAAGAAATATATATATATATATACATATCCATAAATGATTCATGCATTAGAATTAGCACAAATTTTGAAATAATTATCATAAATAAGTTTAAGACAATAGAGAAATTTGTTATCAAATTAAATTAAATTATAGAAAATTTCAACAAAGAATATCCACAGATAATTATAATTTACAAATATCAAATGGACATTCTAGAAATTAAGAGCCCAATGGATAGGCTTACCAACATAGTGGAAGAGTAGAAGACAGGATTAGTAATATCAAAGACAGGGGAATAGGAAATATATGTACTTAAAGAGGGAAAAAAAGAAAAGACTGAGAAGAACAGAATAAAGTATAAGAAATATATCAGGCACAGTCAAATGGTATAATGTATGTATAATAAGATTACTAAAAAGAGAAGAGATAGGAATGGGGTAGAAGCAATATTTGAAAAGCTAATCACTGATAATTTTCCAAAGTCAATGACAGAAATCAACTCATAAATTCAAGAAGCTTAATTTGCCACAGAAGGATATATAAAACGGTTAGTCACTTTGTAGTCATACCACTGAAAACCAAGACAAACAGAAAAACTTTAAAAAAGCCAGGGAAAAAAGACAAATTACTTTTAAAGTAGCCACAAAAGTACTGACAGCTGACTCCAACACAGAAAGAACAGAAGCAAGAAGACAATGAATTGATATTTTTATAGTGCTAAAAGACAATAATCCATCAACTTAGATTTGTACATATAGGGAAAAATTCTTCCAAAATGTAAGTAAAATTAAAAATACTTTTGATTAACAAAGCATGATGAGAATTTGATGTCAGCAGATTTGCACTGAAATAAATGTAAAAGAAAGTTTGTCAGGTGGAAGGGAAATTATGCTTGACAGAAACAAGGAAATTCAGAAAGAATGAAGAGCAATGGAAAAGGTTAATATGTATGAAAATATAAATAATACTGGGAAATGATTGTAGGGAAAATGAGAATGTCTGTGCTATCTTTTCAGTAAATATAAGATGTTCTAAGAAAAAAATGGGTTAATAAAAGAAAAAATACAAGAATAAAAGCAAAATTTTATTAATTTAATAGAAAGAAAGAAAAAATAAAGATGGTTAAAATAGAAAAAATTATAAGAGGAATTTAAAAATCCATATATATTACTTATAACATTAAATATAAACAGACTAAATTTACATGTTAAAAAAACTAAGATTACCAAAATCAATGTTTTAAAATGCCTACTCTAGGCTTCTTGCAAGAAACAAACTTTAATTTCAAGTACAAAATACAGTTGAAAATAAAACTGTAGAAAGAGAGACATCATGCAAACACTAACCAGAAGAAAGCTGATTTAGCTGTACAGATACCACACAAGGTAGACATTAAGGTGAGAAGCATTACTAGATAAATAAATTTAATAATGATTAAGGGGTTAATCTGATAAAAAGATATGAGTGTATCTGACAAATAACAATATCTCAAAATATGAAGCCAAGAAACAGAAATATACAAAATCTAATCATAGAGGGAGACTTTAATACATCACTCTAAATAGCTGATACAGCAAGATATATACATTATGGAGAACTGTTTTATTCATTTTAGGATGTTTAGTAGCGTCCCTGGCCTCTACACACTAAATATGATACACACACACACACACACACATATACACACATACACATACACACATACATATACATTTATGTATATATACACACACAAATGTATATATACATACACATACATTGAAGAACATAATGAACAAACTTGACGTAATTGACATATTTAGCCAACATTGCTGCCAACAGGACAGAATACACATAATAGTTGACTGCACATTCAACTTAGACCAAGGTAGACTATATGTTGGATTGTAAAGAAGGCCTCAAGATATATTAATAAATTAAAATAATTCAGAGTATATTCTTTGACCACAACAAAAGGAAGCTAGAAATAAACTATAAGAAGCCAATGAAACATCTTCAATTACCTGGAGATAATGTACTTCTGAATAATCCATGGGTCAAATAAAAATTAATAATGACAATTTTAAATATTATAATTGAATCATAAAGAAGCTATACCATAAAATAGGAGTGATATGCTTTTAAGCAATGTACAGTGGATAATATATATCAGAGAATGAATATATCATAGAAAAATAAATACTATTAATAAAATTTAATGGTCAATATGCTTTTATCTCAATAAATTGTTAATTAAATCAAATTAATTAAATTAAATTAAATATGGCCTAAAATCACCTCTGTACATAGCAAAGTGTAATCTAATTTAATATGTAAACAAATTGCAATATAACTTGAGAGTTTATTCTTGTAACAAGTAACTGAGTCTCAGCCAATCATATGAGCTTTCAAGGCAGCTTTATTTTGTGACTTTGTTAAAAGAAAGCTTTAGACAAATTAAATTTAGCAGAGTCTCTTTGAGCAAAGAAACATTCATGAATTGGGCAGCATCTGGAACCAGTAAAGGTTCAGAGAGCAATGTGGGCAGGCAGTAGTTATAGGAAGAAAAAGAAAGTGACATACAGAAATAACTGGATTGGTTACAGCTTGGCATTCGCCCCTTGAACATGTATGAGCAGTTTGCATCCTTCTGCACAATGTACAAGGAAGAAAATCAGCAAGGACTTTGACTAAAATGATTTATAAAATTTATAAATATTTAGCAAAATGAGTAAGAAAAAGAGACCACACAAAATACCCACATTGGGAATGAAAAAAGCAATATCGCAAATTGTAACAAAGGGCTAATGTAACAATTTTATGTGGATAAATTTGATAATTTGGATTAAACTGACAAATCCCTTAAAAACCACAACTTTCTGAAACTGATACAATTTTCTGAAACTAACATTATGTATATTAAAATGTATATTATATTAAATATACATTTATATTCTATATATTAATATAAAATTATATATTATATATTAATCACATATAAATATAATTGTGTATATTGATATTTTATATTAATATAAAATTATTTATTATATTATATATTAATTAATACCATAAATTAATATGCAATTATACTAATTAATATTATTTTGTCATGTATGTTAAGTTTATTAAAATCATTGATTTTATCATTGAAAATCTCCATAAAAGAAATGAAGACTAAAATGGTTCTACTAGGTAAGTGTTCCAAAAATTTAAGGAAGAAATAATACTAATTTTACACAAAATCTTCCACAAAATAGAAACAAAGAACACTTTCTAACAATTTTTATAATGCCAGAATAACCTTTATACCAAATTACAAGAAACCAAAATTTCAGACCAATCTCTCTCAGGAATGTAGTTATAAAAGTCCCAAACAAAATATTAGTATATCAAACTCAGAGATATATAAAATGCATAATATTGTCTATCCAAATGCCCTTAGGTTTAGAACAGATAAATTGGGATATATTCACACATTGAAAGTACTTCATATGTGTGAGAATGAAAGAACTACAACCACACTTAAGTAACAAATAAAATGTAGAATTAAGAAAAAGTCAATCACAAAAGAATGTACACCATGTTGTTCATTTATGTAATGTTTATGAGAAAAACTAATCTAATCTAATAATATTAGAAGTCAGGGTATGAATTCCCCTGAGAGAGGGTAATATGTTCATGTCTCCTGTGATATAGGTAATGTTTCGTTTCTTGATCTCAGAATCATTTTTTGGGTTCATTCACATTGTAGATATTTATCAAGCTCTTATGATTTGCGAATTTTTCTGTACATATGTTATATTTCAATAAACGTTAATTTTTTTTACTCTTCTTTTTATCTAGCATCTTCTATTGCCAGAAAATACTTAATATATCTGTGAAATACATTTTTGTTTCCTTTTAGGTTCATATTTGAAGTTTCTCTGCCCAAATCGACATTAAAGATACTCAGAGATTAATTCTCCGCACTACACTGATGTAGGTATGAGTTTTACTCTGCCATCACTGTTCAGCCATTTTAAAATTGTTCCCCAAGGTCTGTTCTCTTATCTCCTTCCAACTCCCTCAGAAAACTGTTTGTGACGTTGGAATCCAGACAATTGCACAACCCTTTTAATGTCAGTCCTGGAATGAAGACTTTATGCATCACTAGCTGTGTGCATGTATAGTGAGGTAAAATTAATATCCTCTGTGTTGTTTAGTCTATATTTCACTGGCTGGCTGCCTAGAATGACTAAGGAAACTGCTTGAAAAGTTACCCCTTCCCCTCAAAGAAAAAAAGAAAAGGGAAACTCTGGAATCACTTCTACCAAAGGGAAAATTAATAAATGACTTTAAAAATAAACCAAAAGGAGAAAAAGTAGTCCTCATGCTGGTAGATTCCTTATTGCTGAAAAGGAAAAGTACTTCATTCAGTCACAGTTGTAGTCAGGCCAAATTGTCACCATGCTCTGGTGATCTACAAATTGAGAGATGATCTTCACAAGCAATGCTTGTCTCACTTCAAATCTTAATGCAAAGTTAATTGTATATTTTGGGTTATGTTCTACAGCATCTCAAGTCACAGTGATGACGCTAACATTATTTAAGGCAATTCTCTGAAAATCCATAAATATAACTTTTAATTAAATTGAGTTGTGGAAAGACAGTGCTCCTGCTCTATACCGCAACATAGCTTAGTGTAAATTAAGTTTAAGCATTGTATGTGTGTGCATCTACACCCTCAAGTACCTGCTGGTGTGTACATACTCAATTACTAAATGTTAAAAGGAAGGATTAAAATATGTTTTCCCCATAAATTGTTGGCAATTATTCCAATGACTGAGGAACAAGGATGCCTTTTTCTGCCGACCTCCTGTATAATTTCCAGTGACGTAAGATTTCTTCTTTTGGAAAGTGAAATTTTGTATCTTGTGTACAGTACAGCTTTTAGGAGAAGATGTTTGGAAGGACACTATACATGTTTTGTAGCTTTATATCTTTTGATTATTGGCAGCATTTTTGTTATTCAAGATTTCTAAAGTCCTTTATTCTACGGATACTTAGGGACATCTTTGAAACAGCAAGCTTCAAATCTTAGTGCAAGCTGTTTGAATGACAGGTGCAGTTTAGGAAGCATACAGCTTAAAGGAAGAAGGTATGTCATTAGAATTGTAAGTATAGCAAGGAAATAAATGCCTGTTACTTCATACTAAATGACATTTAGGTCTATAAATTCCAATGTTGGAATGAGACATTTTGTTCAGAGTGAATCTAACCGTCTCAGACATTAAATACTGTAAGTTCCCTGCTCACTGAGACTAGGTATATTATGTAGGCTTTATGAAACTGTAACAACAAGCTGCTGCCTTTCTCTCTTGAGGTAGCCCTCCTAACTTTCCAGTCTGACTTCCCATGCTTATCTAAGGTTTACTCAATATGTTCCCAGTACAGAAAACACTTTGTTCTCTGCTGATTTATTCCCTCTGGCTCTCCAGATGGTTTTTGATCTCATGTCCAGAAAGATCTCTATTTTTCTTCTTTTTCCAGCGACCAATCTACAACTTGAGGGTACAATTTTTTTGTCCTTTTCTCCATTTGGAAACACCTCTCTGTCCTGCTGTCCACTCAGGTTTTGCAGTCTGGTCTTCCATTGCGGCCTTTCAGGACTTACTCGAAAGCAGTATTATATAACATGGCTCTGATGTCACACTGCCTGCATTCAAATCCTGGTCCTTTTACTTACTGAAATTGCAACTTCAGACCAGTTTCTTAACCTTTATTTGCCTCAATGTCCTCATCAGCAAAATGGGACTAATGTTATCACATATCTTCACTTTTTTAGAGGATTCAATGAAACAATACATGCAAAAGGCTTAGAATAGTGTTGAGCATATAGCAAGCAGTCAGTGAATATTGTCCTTTAGCATTTGGTCACCTTCGTCAATAACCCAGGAGCACCCAAGCTTATATTAATAATATTTTGAACTCTGTAAATATAATGAAACCTAGTACTAAATACAGAGCATATGTTTATACAAGAACAGTAAAAACAACATCAGGAAAATTAAAGACTAACTTGATACAGAGAGTTGATTTGGCAAGAACCATAGCAGCCAAGAGTAAAGGGAGCAAAGGGTAGCAAGGGGAATAGATGGTGATTCTGAGTGTTTTCTATCCTCTTCAATATCACTATTTTATATTAAAACTGTTTAATACTCAGGGTTTACCCCTCAGTAGTGGATGATATAGTGGGAAAAGGAAAAGCCATAGAGTCAGTGGAACCAACATCTCAATCAAGTTTCTTGACTACTCTGTGACACAGTTAACTTTTACATACATAAGATAAAACTTAAAGAAATGACTTTATTGGATCATTCTGAGAATTATCTGAAATAGCTGAGAAGAAATGCTTATACCCTATTACTATGTCTTTTTATTTATTCTGTAAAAATTTATTAAGTTTTACTATGCCATGAGTTGTGTGAGGGACTTGAAGGACTCAGAGTCTAGTAGGAGAGACACATGCCTCTACTTCCTATCCAAATTAGTTGCTAATATAGTATGATAGAGACTTTATTAAAAGGTATGCAGTAATAAGGGGCCGGGCAAGGATTTATTTGTACAAATTTATGGGGTACATGTGCAATTTTGACATGCATAGATTGCATAGTGGTCAAGTCAGGGCTTTTAGGGTATACGTCATGCAAATAACATACATGGTATCCGTAAGCCAATTTCTCATCACCCTCGCCACTTAAGTTCCATCACCCTCCCCGCTTAAGTTCCCTCACCCATTCAAATCTCCATTATCAATCATTCCACTCTTTACATCCATATGAGTACATTTTTTTTAGCACCCACTTATGACAGAAAACATGAAATATTAGTCTTCCTGTGCCTGGCTTGTGTCACTTTAAGATAATGACCTCCAGTTCCATCCATGTTGCTGCAAAAGACATGATTTCATTCTTTTTTATGGCTGAGGAGTATTCAATTGTACACATATACTACATTTTCTTTATTCATTCATTTACTAATGGATACTTATGTTGATTCCATATCTTTACAATTGTGAATAATGCTGCAATAAAAATAAAAGTGCACCTCTAATAATTTGGAACTAATTGATGGACACACATGGGCACAGAAAGAAGTAAAAATCACTGGAAATCAAGAAGGAGGGGAGGGGAGGCATAAAAATCTACCTAACAGGTACAATGAACACTCTTAGGTTGATGGAACCTTTACAGCCTGATCAAATCATCATGAAATCTATCCATGTAACAAAGACATTTGTACCCCCTTAATATTTTGAATATTTAAAAAATAATACAGGGCCATTTGGGGAAATTATAAAATAATAAAAAACAAAATCCCTACCAAAAAAATATGAATGCAGGTATCTCTTTGATATATTGATTTCTTTTCCTTTGGGAAGATGCCCATGAATGGCATTACTGGATCAAATAGTGGTTCTATTTTTAGTTCTTTGAGAAATACCCATACTGTTTCTCATTGAGCTTGTATTGATTTACATTCCCGTCAATGGTATACGAGTTCACTTTTCTCTGCATCTTCACCAACACCTGTTATATTTTGTCGTTTTAATAATAGCCATTCTGACTGGGGTAAGGTAATATTTCATTGTGGTTTTGATTTGCATTTTTCTGGTGATTAGTGATGTTGGGCATTTTTTCAGATACTTGCTGGCCATTTATATGTCTCCATTTGAAAAATGTCTATTCATGTCCTTTGCCCACTTTTAATGGAATTATTTGAGGTTTTTTGCTATTCTTATTGAGTTGTTTGAGTTCCCTATATATTCTGGACATTAGTACCCTGTTGGTTGAATAGTTTGAAAATATGTTTTCCCATTTCTCTTCACTCTGAAGATTGTCTCTTCACTCTGTTGATTACTTCTTTTGCTGTGCAGAAGATTTTTAGTTTAATTAAGCCCCATTTGTCTATTTTTGTTTTGTTGTCTGTGCTTTTGAGGTCTTGATCACAAATTCTTTGCCAATGTCCAGAAGAGTTTTTCCTAGGTTTACTTTTAGTATTTTTATAGTTTTGTTTTAAATCTTTAATCCATTTTGAGTTGATTCTTGTATATGGTGAGAGAAGGAGTCTAATTTCATTCTTCTGCAATGTTTATCCAATTTTCTCAGCATTGTTTATTGAAAATGATGTCCTTTCACCAATGTATGTTCTGATGTTTTGTAAAAGATGAGATGGCTGTAAATATATGGCTTTATTTTGGGGTTCTCTATTCTATTGCATTGATCTGCATTTCTATTTTTATGCCAACACCATTATGTTTGAGTTACTATAGCCTTGTTGTATAATTAGAAGTCAGGTAATATGATGCCTCCAGCTTTGTTCTTTTTGCTCATGATTGCTTTGGTTATTCAGACTCGTCTTTGGTTCCACACTAATTATGGATTTTTTTTAATTCTGTGAAAAATTATGTTGATATTTTGATAGAGATTAAACTATCATTTAATAGTATAAACTTCCCTCTTAACACTGCTTCTACTGTATCCCACAGGTTTTGGTATGTTGTCATCCATTTTTATTTGTTTGAAAAAAGTTTTTTTATTTCTGTCTTAATTTCTTTGTTTACCTAAGGGTCATTCTGGAGCATGTTGTTTAATTTTCATGTATTTGTAGAGTTTCCAAAGTTCACTTTGGATTTTTTATCTAGATTTATTCTATTGTGATCTGAGAAGATACTAGATATAATTATGGTATTTTTTAAAACTTGTTGAGATTTTTTTGTGGCTTAACATATTGTCTACCTTGAAGAATATTTCATATGCTCATGAAAAGAATATATATTCTGTTTTTGTTGGGTAGAATGTTCTGTAAATGTATGTTAGGTTCATTTGGTCTAAAGTCCAGGTTTAGTTCAATGCTTCTCTGTTGATTTTCTGTCTAAATGATCTGTCTGATGCTGTGAGTGGGGTGTTAAAGTCCGCCACTATTATTGTGTTGCTATGTAGCTCTCTCTTTAGGTCTAGTAACATTTGTTTTATGAATCTAGGTGCTCTGGTTTGGGGTACATATTTAGAATTGCTGTATCCTCTTGCTAAATTGATCCATTTATCATTATACAATGAACTTCTTTGTCTTTTTAAAATGTTTTTGACTTAAAGTCTGTTTTATCTGATATAAAATATAGCTACTCCTGCTTGCTTTGGTCTCTGTTTGTATGAAATATCTTTTTTCACCCCTTTACTTGCAGTCTATATGTGTCTTTACAGGTTAAAATATGTTTCTAGTAAGCAGCATATAGAGAGCTCATGTTTTATAATCCAGTAAACCAATCTATACCTTTAAAGTGAAGCATTTAACCATTACATCCAAGATTATTATTGATATGTGAGATTTTGTTTCTGTCATTTTGTTAATTATTTTCTAGTTGTTTTAAAAATTCTTTCCTTTTTTCTTGATGTCTGTCATTATGGTTTGGTGAAATTCTGTAGTGGTGCCATTTGATTATTGAGGTTCCTCCTTTGCGTGATTCTTTTACCAGTGAGTTTTAGAGTTTCGTGTGTTTTCATGATGTTAAATGTCATTCTTTCACTTCCAAGTTCAGATCTCTCCCTTGATCATTTCTTGTAGGGCTGGTCTATGGCTTATTGGTGACAAATTCCCTCAGCATTTGCTTATCCAGAAAAGTCTTTATTTCTACTTCATTTATGAAGGTTAATCTCACTGGATATAATATTCTCATCTTGTAGGGTTTTTTCAAAGCACTTTGAATATATCATCATATTTTCTTCTGGGCTGTAAGGTATCTGCTGAGGAGTCTGCTCTTAGTCTGATGGGGTTTCCTTTTTAGGTGACTAGATGCTTTTCTCTTGCTGTTTATAGAATTGATTCTTTTACTTTGATTTTAGGCAGTCTGATTATAATGTGCTGTGGTGAAGTACTTTTTGTATTGTATTTGTTTGGGAATCACTGGGCCTTCTATATATTGTTGTCTAAATCTCTTGCCAGACTTGGGAAGTTTTCATCTATTAATATTACTTCATTAAATAGGTTTTCTAAATCTTTTAATTGCTCTTCATCCTCAGGAATACCAATAATTCATAACTTTGGTTGTTTTATTCAGACCCAAATATCTCAAATATTTTGTGTTTTCTTTGTCATTTTTCTTTTTTTATTTTTGTCTGACTGGATTATTTCAAAAGACCAGTTTTCAAGTTCTTCAGGATTTCACAACCTAATCCACCACCTGTGACATCTCAGCATTTTTCCTGGGGGAATTGAGATTGTACCCAAATACCCTACTCCTACCACCTTAGTTGGCTCATACCTGCCAACTGCTGGTCTGGAGGCTGACCCACACAGCCCTGTACAACCACTGATAACAAAAATACACAGCACATGGGAGCCAGAAGAGCATCTCACAACTGCTACTGCCATACCCACCGTCTTTCCGGTGGGGAATTCTTCCTTCTGCTTGATCTAATCTATTGTTGAAGCTTTCAAATGCATTTTGTACTTCCTTCAATTAATTCTTTAGTTCCAGAATTCCTGGGGTTTTTTTTTTTTAAACATCTATCTTTTTAGTAAATTTCTTATACATATAGAGAATTGTTTTTTCTGACTTTTTTGTATTGGTGTTCAGATTTTTCTTGCATCTCATTTAGTTTCTTTAAAATGAATATTATAAATTCTTTATCTAAGATTTCAAGAATTTCTTTTTAGTTAAGATCTATGGCTGGAAAATTATTGTGTTCCTTTGGAGGTGTATATTCCCTTGTCTTTTCATGATTCCCTTGTTTTTATTTTGATATCTGCACATCTAGTGTAATAGTCACCTCTTCCTCATTTTGAATTTACTTTCACGGGAGGGGAAGCTTTTTCCTGAAGATGTGTCTATAATTTTGGTTGCATAGTGCACTCTGGCTTTGCTTCTGGATGCATGCAGTAGTGAAGTCTCTATGTGATTTCTTTGGCTATAAACAGTGTTAGTGGTATCTGTGGTTTACTCAATGTGTTAGGTTGCAGTTATTAGTGGAGACTATGGTGAAGTTTTGCTGGGTACTGAAGTGCCAGTTGCACCTATTTTCAGGTCTCAGTAGTAGTGATGATGGGCTAAGTGTGTCTATTCTTATGCCCTGGGGATGCATAAGCTGGCACCTGTATTGGTAGTTCCAAGTGGGCCAATTCTTTTTTGTTTTGACTCAGAGTCTCTCTCTTTTGCCCGGGCTAGAGTGCTGTGGCAACAGCCTAGCTCACAGCAACCTCAAACTCCTGGGCTCAAGCAATCCTTCTGCCTCAGCCTCCCAAGTAGCTGGGACTACATGCGTGCACCACCATGCCGGGTTAATTTTTTCTATATATTTTTAGTTGTCCGATTAATTTCTTTCCATTTTTAGTAGAGACAGGGTCTCGCTCTTGCTCAGGCTGGTCTCAAACTCCTGAACTCAAATAATCCGTCCGCCTCGGCCTCCCAGAATGCTAGGATTACAGGTGTGAGCCACTGCGCCCGGCCCCAAGTGGGCCAATTCTTGGTCCTCTGGGTGGCTTTCTTGAATGCCAGTTTTGGTAGCAGTGAACCAGGTAGGTAATCTGGTTCTCTGGGCCCTGGGAAGCCGATGGGGCATGGCAGTAGCAGTTGTGAGATGCTCTTCTGGGTCCCATGTGCTGTGTATTTTTGTTATCAGTGGTTGTACAGGGCTGTGTGGGTCAGTCTCCAGACCAGCAGTTGGCAGGTATGAGCCAATTAAGGTGGTAGGAGTAGGGTGTTTAGGTACAATCTCAATTCCCCCAGGAAAAATCCTCAGATGTCTCAGGTGGTGGATTAGGTTGTGAAATCCTGAAGACCCTGGACCACACACTCTGTTTCAGAGTGGGGGCAAAGCAGGCAGAGGTAGACTTGGCAGGCTTGCACTCAGGCTCCCCAGTGGTGAGTGCATACACCAGCTGTGAGGGGTAGGGGTTGGGTGTCCTTCAGGCCTCTGACAGAATTCTCTGGCAAGGGGCTGCAGCCAGTGTGCTCAGAAACTGACAAAGGGAGGGTGGGGCTGGCCCTAGCAGCCACTGCTTTGGCCAGCAGGTGGGGTATGCACATCCCTCTCATGCCCCAGTTTGAGAAGGCTTACTCTCCAGTCCTGGTTGTCACAGCAGATCTGGCTTATCCATTAGACCCAATAATCTGCACCTATCCCACAACTCAGCCCCAGGCCATAGAAGCCCCCACCAGCTCAAGACTCAGCCTCCATGGCAACTTATGTTGTGCTCAAGTCCCAGGGGCAGTGCAGTGCTTGCTTCTTAGCACCAGCAGCCACAGCACATGCCACACTGGACTCTCAGCCTTGGTGGCAAGAGCCCACCCCCGGTTCATGCCCCAGGTCTGCAAGCAACAGCCCTCGTTTCCCTAATGCCTAGGACAGCTCCACTGGATCCCAGGACAGCATGTAGTCTTTTAAAAACTAGGATCAAAAATGGTGTCTTGCTATAGCTTCTTAGGTTGCAGAAAGGACATGGGACCCAGAGCATGTTTCCTCTCTTCAGCAGTCTCCAGGAAGCTCCCTAAGTTAGGTTTAGGGGCTGGGAATGTCAAGGTACTCTTCCGTGGCCTGAATTATATGATTCGCCAGTGGGAAAGTGAACCACAGAAAGAGTCTTACTCTCCCTCTCCCATATTGGGGAGTCACTCTGGCTCCCAGCTCATCCCAGGCAAGTGGCTGCCTGTTTTCCTTCTCCTTCCTAGTTTTTGTTGTTTCCTTTACTTTTCTGTTGAACTCCCATGTTAATTCTTGGATAATGTATTCAAAGTGTGATTATCTACATACTATTTTGGTTCTTCTAGGTGAGTAAGGCATGCTTAAAATGCTTCTAGTCAACCATTTTGGCCCCTATTCCTTATAGCATTCATTTGTCATTCACCACCAGGCTTTAATTTTAAGAATCAATAGGATCAGTCTCTCCCCCTTACTCCTTGGTGTTTCCACCATCATCCTGATCAGAGGGATTGCTTCAGGGATGAGAAGGTTCCAAGTCACGCTAATGAGTTTAAATTCTGAAAACTTCTAATTAACCTTTGGAATAGAGGCAGCCAGTTTTCTGTTGTGATAAGAAAATGATTGTCATCATTTTGTCCCCATGGTTTGAAGAAAGGGAGAGGCTGCTTTAAAAAACAGATAACTGAGTCAAGCTGAGATAGGCAGGGAAAGACAAAATTTGGTAATCTGGTAACATCCATTGAGTCTCTCACTCTAGCCACCGTGAAGAAAACCCCTAGCTGAAGTTTGCCAATATATAAGACAGAAATTTTCCCTTTTCTGAAGTAATTTTGAATTGGGACTTCTGTGTCTTACTCAAAGAGGGCTGCCTAATACAGAGACCTACTGATATACAAGTAGAGCTTTCCTTGCTTGATCTCTAAGCCCAGTTACTACCCTTCTCTCTCTCTCTCTCACTGAAGTTTGCATGATTCCCATAGTAGCAAAACCCCTACCCTGTTCTCTGACATTGCTGATTTTTTCTCAGCAACTTCCCATAACTAATAAATAACTATGCCAGCTCCTCTTGCCTATCAGCAGGTCTAGCGTAAGAAACCATTACTCACAAAAAGCACCGGTGATGGTGCAGGAAGGGAGGGATTTGGCAGGGAGTCTCTGCTCTTCATCAAATATAGACTTTTCAATTTGAGCATATTATTGATCACCTATCAATTATAATCACCCAGATCTCCTCTCTTCTCTCTAATGTCACCTCCCTATACATAGAAGCTTCAGTAGGGTGTGCAAACTAGTAAGAGACAGACAATAAGGAATAATATTAGCCAGTATTCTAAGTTGTAGTATGTGAGTGTGTTCCTAATGACACCCAGTAGATATATAGACAAGTCAAAGCGGCCAGTATATGTTCTCAAACCTGAAATGAAATAAAGACAAAACAAAAGAAATAATTAAAAGCAGCAACCTAATTACTTGAATTAGAATGTAAGGCTCTGAAAAAATGATAAGTTTTGAAAAATACATAAGGAAGGGTCTCCAAGAACAACAGATTCAAAGAGATTTTGCTGAATTTTTTCTACATCACAGTAGTAAGGGTCAAATTTTCCCTTCATAATTTTAAATCTAGGTGACCTGGAGTAAGTCTCTGAGTATCAACTCAACATATCTTCTAATATATTTTCATGGAGTTAGAACAGAGCATTGCACTTAGAAGGCTATAACATTTATTTAGTACATACTTTCATGAGTGAAAGTATGAATGGATAGTTATGATGAATACTATCTCCAGAAAAATTATATCCCTCTTCCATTTTTTTCAGTGATTTACAAAGTCTACTTTTTCCCAAATTTTCCTAATCACAACTATCCAAACTGCCAAGAGAATCCTTGACCCACTATTCTGATTTGATTTGTACTTATGACATAGATACTTATCCAGAGATATTCTGGTCAAAAAGCACAACTTATCATAAAGTTGATATGTATCTGTTTACTCTCTAGCTTTAGTTCACCTTTAAAAGATTATGTATACATATATTATAACTGATAAAATATCCCATATAGTTTGACTCTAACCGATTTCATTGTTGCATATCAAGAAATAAATTGTACTTTGACATCATATACAAAGAAAATTTCCTGGTATCTTCCATTATCAAAGACATAAAATGTATGTGAGAAGTGATATGCTAAATTTTGACAAAAATAGCTTTAACAGAATATGACATAACACCAAATAAGATATGATATGCCATTTTCTACATGACCCAAATATCCTACATCCATTTTCACTCAGAAAATAACCAATTTTACAATTTAAGTCTTTTCTTATATTTGTATGCACTTTTCTATCATCCAGCCCCAATTTGCTAAAATGTACAAAATAAAATATATCTTACACCTTTTTCCAAAATATGCTTACTGGAAAAATGACAGGCAAGAGTCAAGATGCTTTGAGTATCTGTTTGGTTCAGTGTTTATATTCTATTTTATTTATTTATTTATTTATTTGAGACAGAGTCTCGCTCTGTTGACCAGGCTAGAGTGCCATGGCGTCAGCCTAGCTCACAGCAACCTCAAACTCCTGAGTTCAAACAATCCTACTGCCTCAGCTTCCTGAATAGCTGGGACTACAGGCATGTGCCACCTTGCCCAGCTAATTTTTTCTATATATTTTTAGCTGTCCAACTAATTTCTTTCTATTTTTAGTAGAGATGGGGTCTCACTCTTGGTCAGACTGGTCTTGAACTCCTGAGCTCAAACAATCCACCCGCCTCAGCTTCCCAGAATGCTAGGATTACAGGCATGAGCCACCGCACCCGGTCCAGTTTTATATTTTAAAGAAATTGGAATGAATTAAAAGAAAAGAGGCTGTTGATATGCTCAAATTGGTTTGAGTCCCAGTTTTGTCACTTTATTATGTATCACTTCAATCTTAATCTATTATATAATCTGATATATAACACTGAGCAAGTCAGTTTATTTCTCTGACCCTCATTTTTCCCATCTAATAAATGAAGAGTTTCTAAAAATTTCCCTCTAGCCCTATCTGTTTATGAACTTGACATTTTTAAAAAGTATTCCATTTTAAAAAATGATCATTTAACTAATAAAAAAAATCATACCCTTTGACTGTATTTAATTCTACTAATTCGAGAAATCAATCTAGCATGAAATAATAATCCAAATTAAAGCAAGAATTTACATGCACACAAGAACTTGCCAGCCATATTGCTCTTTATAAACTCCCAAAATAAGGGGCAAATAAATATTTGAGGGCAGGAAATGGTCAATCAAATTAGGTGGCATCCTCAATGGGATATCTTCCAGCTGTAAATGATATTTAAGAAACAATATAAAAATTCCTATAATAAAATATTAATTGAAAAAAGCAGACTTTCATGTTGTGTGTTCTATGGTTTCAATGATGTAAATATATATATACATGTGGAAAATGGCTAGGAAACAGAGTTTATTCTATTTTGTTAGAATGCTGAGAAATATTTTTAATAGTTCAAATCTTCTGTTTTATTGTTTTCTTATGAAAAAGTAGTCCCCAGTTCTTACATGAACGGGGATATTTTTCCCTTTCTGAGAGAATGTTTTGTGCCCCTCAAAGATTCAAATCATTCCGAAGGTTAGGAGATAGTGGAACCCACCTGGATCTGATGACTACTCATGATAAATCTAATTATGCAAATTAATTTGACAACAGATTTTGAATCTGTTTAGGTACTGTATTTGATATTAAGGACTGATATAAGAGATGGAGAGAAGATATAATCCAAGCTTACAAGTTTATAGTTTGGAAGGGGAGACAGTTATATAATCAACCGATTACATTATGGGCCATAAAATAAGAACTAAATTAGAGATGCACACAACATGCTGTGAAGGCATAGAAATAAAAAAAAGTGATGGAGAGATTCTTCACAGAGGAGGGAGAATATGAGGGAATTACAGAAAACACTGAAAAAAAATTAGATTTGTATTTCTATACCCTGATAATGAACAATCCAAAATGAAATTAAGGAAAAAAATTCATTTATAATAGTATCCAAAAATAAAATACTTAGAAAAAAACTTAACAAAAGAACTACAATTCTTGTAAACTTAAAACTCCAAAACGTTGTTGAAAGACATTAAATTTCTAAATAAATGGGAAGACATCTCATGTTCATGTATTATAAAATTTGTTTTGGTATACTACGCCAAAAGCATTAGCAACAAAGTAGAAAACAGACATATTGGACCAAATAAAATTTGAAAATTTTGTGTTGTGTGCTATAGCATCATAATAGTGAAAAGACAACAACCAAAAGGGAAGAAAATATTGGCAAAGTATATATCTGATAATGGACTTGTATCCAGAATACACAAATGACTCATAATTCAGTAATAAAATGGCAAGTAGCCTAATTTTAGGATCCAAATAGACATTTCTCGAAAGAAAATATATAAATGAGTAATAATCACATTAAAAATGCACATCATTAGTCTTTACAGAACTACAAATTCAAACAACAATTAGTTACTATTTCACATTTATTGGGATGCCTCTACTCAAAAAGATAGATAAATATTAGAAAGGATGTGGAGGAATTAGAACCCTCATACTTTGCATGAGGGACTGTAAAATGGTGCAGCTGCTTTGAAAAATGAGGCTTTGTTTGTTTCTTCAAAAGATAAAACATAAACTTGCTATATAGCCCTACAATTTAATTCCTAGGTATTTATCCAAGAAAAATGAAAATATATGTCCACAAAAAAAAATATTTTACATGAATGTTCACAGTAGCATTATTCATAATAGTCCAAAAGTGGAAACAGCCCCAATGTCTATCTATTGATGAATGGATACATAAAAAGCGGTATATTCATGCAATGGAATACTATTTGACAATAAAAAGTAATGAAGAATTGATACATGTTATGACACAGATGAACTTTGAAAACATTATGCTAAGTGAAAGAAACCAGTCATAAAAGACCATGTATTGTGTAATTCAATTTATATGAAATGTCCAGAATGGGCAAATCTACACAGAGTGAAAGTAAGTTAGTGATTTCCTAGGGCTGAAGGAAGAGGGGATTATAGAGGAAGGGAGAGACTGCTAATAGTTCAAGGTTTCTTTTAGGGGGTAATAAAAATGTTCTCAATTTAGAATGAGAACATTTTAGAATTTAGAATTCTAAAATTTAGAACATTCTCAATTTAGAATGAGTGGTGGATGCTGCACAAGCCTATGAATATACTAAAAACCATTTAAAGTGTCTGTGAATTGGATACTTTAAATAGGTCCTTTATATTGTATGTGAATTCTATCTCAATAAAGCTATTAATTTTCATAATTTCACATATCAGAGCATTCTGAAACTTAAATTCTATTAGATGTTTTTTAAAGTGAGGCAACAATTTTTTAATTGTCAATATCAGAAAGTTAGATATCAAACATGTTTCACAACTATGCAAACTTAAGATGAAAATGTCTAGATGTCAGTGTAGAAATCTGTGAGGGGGTAAAAAATTTTTCCAAAATTCTTTTGAAGAATGTGCCAACAAATCAGTGAATGCCACTGGATTAAAGGAGGGAGGTTCAGTTGAATAGTTATTACAGTCACTCACAGGAACAGTGATTAGCACTTCCGGTGAGGCCATTGCAGTGGGAAAAGGAAAGTAAATAGTTATTCGCTCACCCATAAATTCATAAAAGTAGGTCTCAAGAAATGCTTATTAAATAAACTTTGGAAGGGACAATGTCTGAAACAGCTTCACAGTATATGACTCATTATCCTACACAGAATATTATCCCAGGAAAAGTTATTTCATGTTTAAAGCAGAAATGAAAACGTATAGATTATCACAAAAATCCTGCACCTTCCCTTTAGTTGACAGATTTGCCCTCTGCATCTTAGCAATCTTTTTGTTTTGTTCCCTAGCAAGTGGCAAAGAAGACAGTTTAAAGATGATTGTTTTCTTATAGATAGGATGTGGATGAGAAAGAAAAGGATTTCAAAGGGGAGTGACTAGATCATGGGTCTACTTAGATCATTTCTAGATTGAATGTGTCAGTTCTCAAATAATGGAGACCCTGTAAGAAGAGAACTTATTTAGAAGGGAGTAGAGGAGAGCCTTGGTATTATCAAGAACTCTCCTGTTAGTCACGGGTAATCCAAAGGAATTCCTAACAACCCAGCGCCTACCTCTCCATTGTAGTCAGTGAGAAAGCTCTGCTCTTCAAAAAGAGAGCCATCACAGGGAACGGAGGCATGGGGGGTGGGGGGTGTTGCTTTCTTAATGTGCAAATAGGCTTGGCAAATCTATCATTGAAGTGCTGATGTACTGCATGTTTGCTTATTTATGGCCATGGACAGCAACATTGCGTTTTATCATTCAGGGCTTCACATGGAGAGTTTAGCAGCTATTTGCATTGAAGATGGGAAGGTTGATATTTTAGGCAGAATGAGTGGTAAAGACTGGAAAGAATTCCTGCTCCATTCTCCTAATCCCTTGCTACAGGTTTCTAAAATCCCATGATTAGGGAGCCATCCCTTTGTGTTTAAGAATAAGGCAGCACCTCTTGGAGTTGGGGCTTTACAAAGCCTGTAGAAGCCAGTAATTCATTAAGCATCCCAGAGTCATTAACACTTTATGATACTAATCTATCAATCAATTGCAAACTCCTATTACTGACCACCAGGCATAAAGTTCAATCCTGGTCCCTGCCTACAAGAAGTTTACGGTGTAATTGCAGAGAATCAAATACATAGAAAGATATTGCTGTATAAATCCCTTTATAAGAGAATCAAACATATAGGGCAAACATTAAAAACTAGAAGACTACTCAGAAACATGCTTTATCAATTCTTCCCTCTCTCAAGAATTATCACTTATTGCCTCTGTTTAAAAACATGAAGTGATTTCTTAATAACATCAAAAAATAATAATCCTCCTAGGACACTGCAATCTCCTCCAACACTACTTTGCTGTACTTTACAGACAAAATTTGTTGAAAATGTAGTCTATAGTTCCCCTCACGCCACTTTCTCTGAAATTCATTCTAGTCAGATGATGCATCCCCCACCATGCCACCAACATATCCAGTGACCTCCACAGTCCTAAATCTAATTGTCAATGATGCCTATTTGGTTTATTTTCTCTATCGGCAGCCTCTGGCCCAGTGATCAGTCTCCCCTCCTTGAAATATGTGTTTTTAACATACCGTTCTAGAAAACCACACTCTTGATTTTTATAACCCGGTGACTGTTCTTGGTTCCCTTTTTTAGATCCTCTTTATCTTGTAGATCCCTAAACATTGAATGCTGTAGGCTTAATCCTATGATTACTCTGTTTTCTTTCTCCATTCATTCCTGGAAGATCCCATCCAGTTTCTTGACTTTAACTGCCATTATTTGCTGATAACTCCCACATTTATATGTCCAGCTGAAACTCGGTATGCTCAGAACCAAACTCTGGATCTTCTCCTCTAAACCTGCTCCGAACCGTCCTTTCCGTTGCTCAGGCTAAATACCTTGAAGTCATACGTGACCCCTGTCGCGCTCTCATACCCCACATCTGATTTTTAATAAATCCAAATTGAACTACAGATTCAGGACAATCTCTATCAAAATCATTTTTAAAGTACTTTCTGGAATTGGCAAGTTGATTATAAAATATTTATGAAAATGTAAAGAGTTAAGAGTAGCCAAGATTCTTGAAGAAGGAGAACAATATGAAGAGAATTTTTCTACCACATATTGCGATGGCTAATTTAGTGTCAACTGAGCTTGGCTATAGTGCTTAGATGATTGGTCAAACAAATACCCATCTAAATGTTGCTGTGAATGTGTGTTTTTTTAGATATGATTAACATTTATATCTGTAGACTTTGAGTAAAGCAGATTACCCTCCATAATGGGTGTGAATCTCATCCCATCGGTTGAAGACCATTAATGAAAAAATACTGAGGACCCCCAAAGAAGAAGGAATTCTATCTCCAGACTTTGTACCTTTGTACTTGAGGCTGCAGCATCGGCTCCCGGGATCTCCAATCTCTAGCCTGCCTGCCTGCCCGACAGATTGCAGCGCCACACCTCACGACTTCTTAAAATCTCTCTCTCTCTCTTTCTCTCTCTCACAGACACATAATATTGTTTCTATTTCTGTGGAGAATCTTAACTGATACACATGCAAAGACATCACAAAACTACAATATTTAAGATTGTGCAGGATTGGTACAGAAGATTACAAATAGGAAAAAAATCAAATGGAATAGATAATTAAGAAGTGAATCCATACATGTATGGATACTAAGTATATGATGGAGATGAAAAGCTAGAACCATGGAAAAGGAACGGTTTTTCAGTAAGTATACTAGAGCAAGAATAAATCCATATTGCTGAAAATGACATGAACCCCTACCTCATATCATTTAAAAAATCAATTTCAGGAGCACTTTTACCAAAGGTAAAAGGCAATTCTCTAAAACTTTTAAAAAGAAAATATGAAAGACTATTTTTACCATCTTGGTGTAGAGAATTATTTTCTAAACAATTATCAAAAGATTTATTTAAGGCTGGGCGCGGTGGCTCACACGTGTAATCCTAGCTCTCTGGGAGGCCGAGGCGGATGGATTGTTTGAGCTCAGGAGTTCGAAACCAGCCTGAGCAAGAGCAAGACCCCGTTTCTACTAAAAATAGAAAGAAATTAATTGGACAACTAAAAATATATAGAAAAATAAAATTAGCCGGGCATGGTGGCGCATGCCTATAGTTCCAGCTACTGGGGAGGCTGAAGCAGGAGGATCGCTTGAGCCCAGGAGTTTGAGGTTGCTGTGAGCTAAGATGACGCCACGGCACTCTAGCTCAGGTAACACAGTGAGACTCTGTCTCAAAAAAAAAAAAAAGATTTATTTAAAGATAAAAGAAGGATAAAATTTACTAAATTGAAATTAAGAATTTCAAGCATCATAAAAAGTGAAAAAATAAATCACAAATTAGAAGATATTTTCAATACATTTAACTGATAAAAAGTAATAAAAAATATGTAAAGATCTATATGTTAATGAGAAATATATAAACATTTGAATAGTACTTATCAACAAAGAAACACAAGATGGTCAATGAACATATAAACATATCTTCAACCAGAATATGAAAAATGCAAAATGAAAGTATTATGAGAAATCTTTTCACATTAACCATATTAGCAAAAATTTGGGTTTTATGATATCAACCTGGTAAGAATATTAAATATCTATAGATGTCATATTATTCTGGTGGAAGTATAAATTGGTGAAATAGTTTAAAAGACATTTAATCATGACAAGTAAAAATGACAAGTAAAATTACGTATGATATAACCAGCAATTCCACTTCTAGATATATACCTGGAAAATTATGCAATGTTTACAACAGAAAATGAGTTCAATGATATTTATAGCAGCAATGTTAATAATAGCCAAAAGAGGGAGGGAAATAATTCAAATAACTATCAATACTATAATGAACAAAAAGTAGGACATATCCATATAAAGAAAAATTTACACTAACAAAAAGTAAACTACAGCTACATACATCAACAAGGCAGAATATCAAAATATCTTTTGCAACACAAGCAAATATTTTATACGTAATTTATTTAATGTTCTCAACATTGATATAATGTTCAAAAACAGGCAAAACTAATAATTATGTTTGAGGATACATTCAAAGGTAGCAAAACTGTAAAGAAAAGAGCAAAATTAGGGAAAAAAGGATACGGGTCATCTCTAGGAGGGTCGGCTGGGGATGGCGTTGGCAAAGAGGCCTACAGAGGATTCCAAAGTGTTGGTGACTCTCTACACCTTAACCTGAGTTACATCAGTATTCATTGCCTTGTTATTATTTTATTGGTATTGTGTAATCTGCACATGTACCTTGTGTATTTTCTTATATATATATTAGATATGTTTCAGAGTGAATCAAATACAACAAAAGAGGATTCAACGAGCAATTACAACTCAAGGTGGTACGTTACTATGACAAAGAAAGCAAGCATAAGCATGTGAAGGCAGCCCAAAGCCTGTGTACGGAGAAAAGCCTACAGATAAGCAAGAGCCAGGTCCCAAAGGGTCTTGTGTGCCCAGCTGAGGAATTTGGATTTTGTCCTGAAGATCCTACCTCTTAAATGATTTCCCTCCTTACAGCCTCTTGTTTCATGTTGTCTCACTTGCCGTGATCAAATTATCTTCTGTGTCAGTGGAGGTTTTATCAGATAAACCTTCAAGGCAGTGATTGGTTACAAAGGTGTTAGAACGCTAGAAAGCAAAACAAGGTTAGGCTGCTCACGGTTAGACACTTGGTGAAAGTGCTACTGGCCCTGGCTGTGGGAACGAACGCATAACCCAGAGGCCAGGGGCTCCGGGCTGCTGAGACTGCTGCTGTATACTCCGAGCTTCCGGAGTGGGGACCCAGGATCTCTCCCCCTCTGGCGGCTGCTGCCACTGAAGCCACTGCCACGGTGGTACTGCGTCTGTGGTGGCACCTCCCCTCTGTCGCTCCCCCCAACTCTTGCTTACACCGTGGCTGCTACAAGAGTTGTAGCCAGAAACCTGAAGAAAGAAGAGTTTCTTCTCCTGGTTTCTAATTTCTTCCCAGTACTTCCCAGAAAGAGCACTTTTAAAATATAGGTTACAAAGTCCAAACCTCCTTAAAATGCATAGCAGTGCAGAGAAGAGAAGGAATTGAGCTGAGAGCGAATTAATAAATAGTTGGCACACCCACTTAAAGCACAATTTTCATCATTTTCCCCCCAAACTTCCAATGATTTCCTATCTGACTCATATGAAGCTCTCACCTACCTCCTAGCCACTGTTTGTGCAGTCTCCTCCTCTTGGGATGTCCTTAGCTTTCTGTCTGTGAAATCTTACAACCCAGTCCACCCTTCGATTCTCTCTTTAGTTAATGTTTTGGCTATAACAATATCTTCCCAATTTTGAAGCTTATCTTTCCTGCACCTGTTCACCCACTATACATTTCGAGTGAACTCCTACTCATGCTAATTTAATCCATAAATCTTTATGAAGAGGACTAAATAAACGAGGTCTATTCCTTTAAGGAGATTAAAGTCCATATATGTAGAGAGTCAGAAAACTAAGCAAATGCAGTGTGTTAAGTTTTATGTCAGATGTATCTCTTATGATTAAGTTTGGCTGCATTTGAGAGAAAACCCAAAATAACTTTTAAAAGATATAAATTGATTTCTGTCTTATGTAAACGAATTCTCACAGTAGAATAGTTCAGGTTTGATACAGCATCTCTACCAGGTTCTCAGGGATCCAGGCTTCTGTTTTTCTGACGTTCTCGGCACACGACTTCCATTCTCAGTGTCATCTCATGGTCCGAGCTAGCGTGTGGATGTGGAGCCCACACACCCACATTCCAGGCCATCTCGAAGAGGAACATGCAAGGGTAAAAAGGGAGCTCCTCTCCACTGAGTCAGCCTCTTTTAAGCAGCATCCACACAGAACTTACACTGACATTTTATTGCCCGGAAATTAGGCGCATGGCCACATCTAGTTGTAAAGGATAATGGGAAATGTGTTATTGTAATGTGCATAGAATTATCCCAAATAAAATTGGGATTCTGTTACTAAGAAGAAGGGGAAAATGCATATTAGCTAGTCATGGGCATTCTTGGCCACACATATTCATTGTGGGTATTCAGATAAGGGGCCAGAAACCCACATTTGGGAAGCCAGAGAAAAATTCTAAGAGGAAATGGCTTATGTACTCCTCCCAGTTCTCTCTAATTTAGAATTACATGTGTACCTGTCTGTCTTCCCCACAAGATTGTGAGCCCTAAGAGAGCAGACACTCTGTCCTCCTCATATTTGGAATCCCTTCTTGGAGGGGAGCTTTTTACATAGCAGATCCTCAACTTATTTTTGGTGAATTGAGATGAGGTGGTGAAGTTTTTGAAGAGGAAGAGGACAAGGTACGCGGGTTTTGTCAAAGCTTTCACTGTCTTTTGTCTTCAGGGAAAAAAATGCCCCAGGCTTTATATCGCAAAGGCAGTTTGCATAAATAATTCTTTGAAACAACTGTAGCCTTGTAACCATTAAAATGTCTTCTTACTAATGGCTGATCTACTTTTTACTCATCTTAATGAGCAGAACTCCCCCGTGCCTCACACTCTCACCCTAACCTCCATCCCAGCAGTTCCAACTTAGCCCAGAGCCTTAAAGACAAGCCAGCTTCAAAATCACACTAGATCATGGGCTTTACGTAGGTAGAAACAGTGACTCATGGTTATAGAGCATGACTCTCCATTCTTTTAGAGAACACGGCTCTCGGAATAGGTATGACTATAAAACCAACATTTGGACACAGGTCATTACAATAACTGATTCCCAGATGAATCACATTAACTATTTCCGGATTTATGGGGTTATCTAAAGTTGAACATGGCAACTGCTACTTCAAAGAGTCTAAACCCAAACTAAGACAAGTCCCAACAACCAGGGGAAATTTAAGAGCAGCTGCGAACACACCTTCTCTTATTTCATCCCATTTGCTTTAGCTGGTTTAAGATTATGCACAGAAAGAATGTCTCTGTGAGATGACCACTGATTTACCCAGAAATGAAACCCAAGCCCTAACAGCTAGTTACTTTCTTGTCTGGTTTCATTTTCTGTTACTAAGAAATGACTGTCTATGCTGGCGTTAATTACGGCAAAGTTGATGGAAACTTGGCTGCCATGTCCAGACACTGACTGAGCCTGGATCTGCCTAGAGACCTGGACCCGCTGGAACCTAGATTATATCTTGACTCCCTAAAATGCCTCTCCCCACTTTCCAATTCTGAGACAGCTTGATAGAGGCATGCCACCAGCTGCTTCAACTCTGGCATTTCTGCATTATCAGTTGAGTGTGGACGAGAGAAAGCAGACTGAACTCCTTCACATTCTGCCTGATAGATATGGGAGAGTCGTGCCAGAATGCAGATTTCTGAGGATCCCTAAAATGTGCGTTCTTAAGTGCTCCTCAACAAATGAGCTTCTTAAAGTTTTTCCTTATCTCTTGGGAATAAGAGATAATTTTCTTTGTTATATTTCCGGTTTTCACATGTGATGATTTGTGAGGAAGCTACAAAGCCACGAGGTCTAACTCACTGTTTAGGAAGTAGAACTATCAAACAGGGTAAACTGATAAACTCACAAAGTTAGATAACCTAAAGATAACTAGGAGTTTTTCATTCATCTCCTCAGACTGAGGAACACTTTAAGCACAGTATCTCCAGAGAGGAAGGAGACAAGCTGCTTTTAAAAACAAGAGATGCTCCTTTCTCTAGGTAGGTTTCCAGAAATCACCAGCCCAGGACCTGAAATTCATAATACCCAGTCTGTTGAAGTGTCTAGTCCTGTGGGAAATGGAAGATGAAAGCCAAAGAGTCAAAGAAAGCATCACAGGGCTGTGATGGACCTTAGACTTCCAATTTAACACTCTTGTGTTACGTATGTTGAAACGAAGACACAAAGAGGTAAATGGAGAGGTTTAAAATCTAGTCCCACTACAAATCACAATGCATTTGTGATCTGTTCATAAATGGAGAAGCAAGATAGGGATCTAACACCAATTTCAGTATCTCAGTAATCCCAGCCATTTATTGCCACTTCTAGCAGAAATAAGGCTGCATGCCAACCGAAACATAATTTATTTGCTTTCGACTGGAATTACATCAGCTCAGTGTGGTCTACTAGTTTCTCATGGTAACATGAAATAAGAATCTAGTGCATGCAAGATGGTCTAATGGAAAAAATATGAGTTTAATCCTGGCTGTATTAACCTTTAGTAAATTGGACAAGTCACTTAAACTCTCTGAGACACAGCTTTTTCATCTATGAAACAGAAGACAATTCTCACCTTGCAGGGTCGAAGAAAGGATTCCAGATGATGTATGAAAAGAATCCAACATGGTATTTGGCACTGTTTGTGCTCAATAAATAGTAATCATTATCATGGTCATTTTAAATATCAAAAGACAGATTGCCAAATTGAAGTTGAAAGGGCAACTAATTGAATCATTTCTCTACAGATTGCCAACTTTTGCAGAGAAACCTTGTTTCTGTTTATAAAGAAATCTTAGCTTATCTACCTGGGAGCTCATATTCAAGCCTTCACTTAAGCTCTTGAATCCTCCAAGGAAGTGCCTCTCAAACCTTCCTGTCCTGAATTACACTGTGTTCTTGGATACACTTGCATCCCACATACATTTGTTGTATTGTAAATGTTTCTGGGGTTGCCATAGTTTCTAATACTCATTTCTAATTTGCATCAGAATGTTTGAACTGAGAGGTTACCAGTTAAAGGAAAGGCAGAAGCATGATCATGTCAGACTTTATTGTTTTATATAATGTTGCCACGAATTACCAGCCAAATCTTATATTTTCCATATTTGTAAAATAGGATCATTATACCTACTCCACAGGTATAATGTTTGTTTTTTTTTGAGAATTACGTGGACTAATATATGCTAAAACATGTAGTTTCAATATATCAGGTATCTAATACATATGTTTATTCCTTATCTGCCAGGATGTCCCATTACGAATACTACAGTCCTATTAGTCCTGGGAGCTCACACTGTCCTTGACACACAGATACCTTTATCTCTTTCCTCTGCTCTCTTTCCAGGCAGTTCTTTTTCCTTTCCTCTTTAACCACTTAACTACATGTAATTGTAGCAAAAAGTAACACAACTTTTATAACTGGCTTTTTGTTACTAACTTTATTACTCTTTATCACTCCATCTAAACTAAACTGCTGAAATCTTTTGGGGAGCAAGAAGAGGTCCCAGAGAGGACAGGCTGTGTCAGTCTTAGTCATCTACATAACTCCAGCCCTGAGGAAAGAGCCTGACGCATAGTGGGCACTCCATGTGGATCAAGAGTGAGGCATGGGGCTTTAGAATCTGAAATCTTCTTGTTACCTTTGGACTTCAGACAAGTTACGTAGCCTTTTCCAGCTCAATTTCCTTATCTGGAAACAAAGATAACAATGGAAGTTTCCTCGGTCTTGTGTTGAGGATTGTTAATGAAATTTATGGGAGGCCACAGTTTTGGATTGAGTTCCTGCGCTAGCAGAACCAAGCAAACCAAATGGAGCCGCTCACGCTAAGATTCCACGTCACCAAACCAGAACTAAATTGTTCATCTGACTTTCCAAGAAATCGGGAGAGAGATTGTAGCCAAATTCCGAAACAGGCCAATTTTAGCCAGCATGAATAAGGAAACCCCTCTGTTTTTAACCCTAACAAGGAAATTAACCTGAAGTAACCTGATGTTAATCAATCCAATTTTTGTATCGTACTATTTCCTTATTCCTGCTCAAGTTACCTTATGAAAACTGACTATTTTGCCATACCTGTTGGGAGTGCGTTATCTAAATCTTTAGATGAGACACTACCCAATTCATGAATCCCTAACAAAATCCAATTACATCTTTAAACTAAATGTGTTGAAATTTTGTTTTTTGGGGATGATAAAATGTAAAATGCTTAGCACATCATAAATGACCAGTAAATTTTACATATTTATTGACAGTTGTAACTAAATAACTATTAAACTATCACATGACAGTAAAATAATCAACAGAACATGCACAAGTAATTTGATATTATTTACCCAATAGATCAATAGTTAGATGAACAGCGAGCTCAGGGCTTCAGGGCCCTCTGACCCTTTTGCAAGAGGGTACCCCAGCCAAACCGCACTCTCCCATGTTATGATAACAGTGCCTTTGTACATGCACTTCATTTCATTTTGAATGCCACTTTCTTTTCATCTTTTAGAGACCCTATCCTCTTTTCAAGATGCAAACTGAATGCAGAAATTACTGTCATGTCTTCCTGGATTCTCTGGCCACCTGCCTCCCACAGTTCCCCTTCCCTTCCTTCCAAATACAAGCAGTGACACATCTCATCACCCCAACTTCTGTCACTCCATGGCAACCTGTTCACACCTCCCTGGCAGCACTGCATATAATTGCTTGGCTGGCTTCTCCGGCTTATCTCTATTAGATTAGGGACTTCTTGCCAGCCCAGTCATCAGCATTGTTTATCTCTTAGAGTAGAGAACACAGCAGGACTCTGTTCCCTTCCATTGAATACACTGGATTGATTTAGTTGGAATTGACAGCAGTTTGGGAAATCATTTGCCTTTGCTGTCTCTCACTGCCTTGTTAATTTGACGATTTACTCTAATTACTTCTCACTGGAATTGAATTGTCAGTTTAATTTCTTGAAATCCGTAATTACAACAACAAACAGGATAGAGAGGGGTGGGGTGGCCTTAAAAGTGATTATAAGGGATTTAAAAGTAGTATTGCAGAGACATGTAAATCAGAACCAAGAATCCACCTCACCTTATTCTCAGAGTTTTGTAAAATTTCTGTCCTTTTTTAGGAGTCAGCCTGATGAACTGAGCCCAAGTGTTGGTGTAATCAGCAAGCTGCCTAGAATATGTATGAACTCCTCTAATTCTATGGATGCCATTAATTCTCAAAGTACCTTCTGGGAGAGCCTAGCCTGTTCCATAGGTGTGGATTTGAAAGCAAGCAGAATGAAAACAAGGCTGCATTGTTCACATGTACTTAAGTCTATGTGCATTTAAAAGTTTTTAAAGGGCATTTAAAAAAAAGCTTTTAATGTAATAACCATTTTTTTTGTAAAAACAATACTTAAAAGAAAACGTTTAATGACCCAAAAAAATCTTAGAGAAAAGATCCTCCCATTATATTTCCAAAGCGCACATTAAAAACATCTCTGTACACATTGGTATTATATTTTAAATGTTTCTTGAAAAGCATATTGACCTCTTCTTGATTTTTAATAGTCTTTAAAGCAAGTAAACACTCTTAATCATTCCATACTAAGTAGTATTTTGAAATTATATATCAATTCATCTAAAATACATTTTACATTGAGAAAGTAATGAGTCACCTTAACATTGTGCAAATAACCGTAAATGAAGTCATCACATTTTGAAAATGCCCACAGGATTTGAAGGCAGGTGGATTGCCTAAGTCTGTGTCTCCTCAGAGGTCTAGAAATTAAGCAAGTTACTCAGGGTGACACAATTGGACATACTATCAGTCTCTCTAAGCTTCCTATTCTCCGGGCTAACCTTGGTACTTCTCCCATAGGGCTAATGTGAGGATTAAAATAGAAAATGCACATAAAAGTCTTAGCATACTGCCTGACTCCTACAAATGCCTGATAAACATTTCTTCTTATTGTAAAAAACGGGTATATTAAGTTTCCGCTCCATTCCACGCATTGTAGCAGGCCATGGTGATACAAAGGTAAGAAATGGGTCCTGTCCTTTCTCTCACTTTATTTAGAAGACATCAAGGAAGCTGAAAGAATTAAAAGTATCTTCTGACCACTGACAGCCAGGAAGTTGGGCACCTGAAGGAAATACAACTCTTTACGTTTCTGAAACTCCAACTATCCAAAGCATTTCATTAATTTTGACACTTAAAAGACTAGGCATTCTAATTGCCAAAAGGAATTGGAATCTTGTGCTAATCACATAAATGTCCAGTTTGGAGCTCAGGTGGCCTGAAGTTTATCAAACAGGAGGGTAGATGAGGGCTTCCTGTGACTGGACTATCCTGGATCTATGACTTGAACAAGCAGATTTCGCTGACTCCATTGGCCTTCCTCTGTCTTCAAGACAACTTCTCTTCATCCTACAGGAGCTAGTTCAAAAGTTACTTCCTGTCTGTGTTCTTTTTTTTCTATTTGTCCCACACACATTCAGAAGGATTAATCACATGTCTCAGTGTTTCCACTGCATCTCTATTTTCTATTATCTACTCCGTACCTACCCTACTGTGCACCTCTAGCTACTGTATATCTACTGTGTATATACTTCGCACCTACTCTACTCTCTCCGTCTATCTACTATATATCCACTATGTATATACTCCATACCACTCATGTTTATAGCTCTGTCCACTATATATCTACTACGCATATACTCCATACCTACTTGTGTTTGTAGCTCTGTCTACTATAATCTACTCCACACCTATTCTACTCTATACCTCTGTCTACTCTATACTTCTATTAGTACAAAATACCAAATATCAATTAATGTGTTTATTATTTATTCTCTAAATATGAAATTTAGCCTATTGTGTCTGACCATATATATATATATATATATATATCTCCTTATTAAATGACATTTTGGGTATATAACAAAGATTGTTTGTCAGGGATCCAGAGGATCTAGGATTTAATCTGTTGCTAACTGTGTGACCATGAGTATGTATGTCCTTACTAGATGACGTTTTGGGGATTTAACAAAGATTGACTGTGAGGAGCCTAGAAAACCTAGGATTAGTCTGTCACTAACTGTATGACCACAAGTATGTTGCTTAATGTTCGGAACTTAGTTTCTTTAGTTCAAAATGTTATTTTGGACTATTTATACATTAAGATTCCTTTCAGTTTCAACATACTATGAGTTTGTAACATTGAGTAAATTAAAATATGTAATTTTGTTCTCCCTTCATTTTAAAAGTTAGAAAACCAGCACTCAGAGAGTTTCAGCAATGTTAAAGATATTAGTAAAATAGAGCCTCGTGTTTCAGAGAGTGGGCTATGGGGTTGGAGTGCCTGGGTTGGAATCCTGCCTCCACTGTTTGATTGCTCTATGATTTTAGGCAAGTTGTTTAAACATCATTTGCCTCTGTTTCATTACTTATAAAATGGGAATGATAATGGGTATCTATGTCATACAGTTGATATTAAGATTAAATTAATTAATTCATGCAAAGGGCCACGCACAGTGCCTGATTCATAAGTATTAAATGTCAACTCCCGAGGTTCCCCAATATCTCATACTAGTTAAGCAGACAGAGGGTCCTGGAACCAAGTTTCCAGGCCACACAGTGCTTTTTTTTTTTTTTGAGACACAGTCTGGCTCTGTTGCCCTGGCTAGAGTGCCGTGGCGTCAGCCTAGCTCACAGCAACCTCAAACTCCTGGGCTCAAGCAATCCTTCTGCCTCAGCCTCCCGAGTAGCTGGGACTGCAGGCATGTGCCACCATGCCCGGCTAATTTTTTCTATATATGCATTTTTAGTTGTCCAGATAATTTCTT